>JAPZAG010002787.1:0-14289 GCA_027475135.1 Bactrocera correcta | reverse complement strand
ACGTATTGAAGTTGATATAAAGCTATGGCGGCATAACGGCAGTGCATTTGGAAGAATTCCGTATAAAGTCGATTTTGTTGTTTATACACATTTAGCAATCGATATCGAGATGCTTCAACTCATTAGTTTAACATATTTAAGTTAATAAACCTTCTATAACGAACTGAAGTTGGCATAAAGCCATGGCGGCATAACGGCACTGGCGTTTGTGGACTTCAGTAAAATAAAGAGGGTTAATTAACTTAAATATGGTAAACTAATGATTTGAAGCGTTTCGATTTCAATTGCTAAATGTGTATATACAAGAAAATGGACTTTATACCTAAATATATGATAACGGAATTCTTCTACATGCACTGCCGTTATGCCGTTAAGGCGTTTGTAGACTTCAGTAAGATAAAGGGGGTTAATTAACTTAAACATGTTAAACTAATGATTTGAGGCATTTCGATATCGATTGCTAAATGTGTATATACAAGAAAATCGACTTTACACATAAATATAAGATTACGGAATTCTTCCAAATGCAGTGCCGTTATACCGTTATGGCTTTATGTTAACTTCAGTAAGTTAAAGAAGGTTTATTAACTTAAATATTTAAACCAGTTATTTGAAGCATTTCGATATCGATTGCTTAATGCATATATACACGAAAATCGATTTTATACCTAAATATAAGAGTACGGAATTCTTCCAAATGTACTGTCGTAATGCCACCATGGCTTTATATCAACTTAAATACGTTAAAAAGGTTAATTAACTTAAATATGTTAAACTAATGATTTGAAGCATTTAGATATCGATTGCTAAATGTGTATATACAACAAAATCGACTTTATACCTAAATATAAGCTTACGGAATTCTTCTAAATGCACTGCCGTTATGCCGCCATGGCTTTGTGTTAACTTCAGTGCTTTAAAGAAGCTTTATTAACTTAAGTATATTAAACTAATGATTTGAAGCATTTCGATTTCGATTGCTAAATGAGTATGAACAACAAAATCGATTTTATACCTTAATATAAGATTACGTAATTCTTCTAAATGCTTTGCCGTTATGCCGTTAAGGCGTTTGTAGACTTCAGTAAGATAGAGACGGTTAATTAATTTAAATATATTAAACTAATGATTTGAGGCATTTCGATATCGATTGCTAAATGTGTATATACAAGAAAATCGGCTTTATACCTAAATATAAGATTACGGAATTCTTCTACATGAACTGCCGTTATGCCGCCATGGCTTTGTGTTAACTTCAGTGCGTTAAAGAAGCTTTATTAACTTAAATATGTTAAACTAATGATTTGAAGATTTTCGAAATCGATTGCTAAATGCATATAAACAACAAAATCGACTTTATACCTAAATATAAGATAACGGAATTCTTCTAAATGCTTTGCCGTTTTGCCATTAAGGCGTTTGTAGACTTCAGTAAGATAAAGAGGGTTAATTAACTTAAATATGTTAAACTAATGATTTGAGGCGACCACGGCAAACGAAATAAGGACTATGATTTGAGGGCATGCACCTGGAATGTCCGGTCCCTTAATTGGGAAGGTGCCGCTGCCCAGCTGGTAGATGTCCTCGTAAAGATAAAGGCTGACATCACCGCCGTCCAAGAAATGCGATGGACGGGACAAGGACAGAGACGAGTAGGTCCTTGTGACATTTACTACAGTGGCCATATAAAGGAGCGCAAGTTTTGTGTTGGATTCGTGGTGGGAGAGAGACTCCGTCGCCGAGTACTATCATTCACTCCTATGAATGAACATCTAGCCACAATCCGCATCAAAGCGAGGTTCTTCAACATATCGCTGATTTGCGCCCACGCCCCGACGGAAGAGAAGGACGATGTGACCAAAGATGCCTTTTATGAGTGCTTGGAGCGCACTTATGAGAGATGCCCCCGCCACGATGTCAAAATCGTGCTTGGCGACTTCAACGCCAGGGTGGGCAAAGAAGGTATCTTTGGCACTACGGTCGGTAAATTCAGCCTCCACGAGGAAACATCCCCAAATGGGTTGAGGCTGATCGACTTCGCCGGGGCCCGAAATATGGTTATCTGTAGTACTAGATTCCAGCATAAGAAGATACATCAAGCTACCTGGCTGTCTCCGGATCGAAAAACCACCAACCAGATCGATCATGTTGTGATAGACGGAAGACACGTCTCCAGTGTTTTAGATGTGCGTGCGCTCCGAGGTCCTAACATCGACTCGGACCACTATATTGTTGCAGCCAAAATTCGCACCCGCCTCTGTGCAGCAAAAAACGCACGCCAACAAACACAAGGAAGGTTCGACGTCGAGAAGCTGCAATCACAACAGACAGCCGAACGATTTTCTACTCGGCTTGCACTCCTGCTCTCTGAGAGCACTCGTCAACAACTCGGTATAAGGGAGCTGTGGGACGGCATTTCAAACTCCTTACGTACAGCTGCAACCGAAACCGAAATGCTTCAACTCAAATCAATTACGTTAAAGAAGGTTAACTAACTTAAATATGTTAAACGAATGATTTGAAGCATTTCGATATCGATAGCTAAATGTGTATATACAAGAAAATCGACTCTTTACCTAAATATAAGATTACGGAATTTTTCCAAATGCACTGCCGTTGTACCGTTTTGGCTTTATGTAAACTTCAGTAAGATAAAGAAGGTTAATTAACTTAAATATGTTAAACTAATGATTTAAAGCATTTCGATATCGATTGCTAAATGTGTATATACAACAAAATCGACCTTACACCTAAATATAAGATTACGGAATTCTTCCAAATCTACTGTCGTTATGCCGCCATGGCTTTATATCAACTTCAATACGTTAAAGGAAGTTAATTACCTTAAATATGTTAAACTAATGATTTGAAGCATTTCGATATCGATTGCTAGATGCGTATATACAACAAAATCGACTTTATGCCTAAATATAAGATTACGGAATTCTTCTAAATGCACTGTCGTTATGCCGCCATGGCTTTATATTACCTTCATTACGGTAAAGAAGGTTAACTAACTTAAATATGTTAAACTAATGATTTGAAGCATTTCGATATCGATAGCTAAATGTGTACATACAAGAAAATCGACTTTATACCTAAATATAAGATTTCGGAATGCTTCTAAATGCACTGCCGTTATGCCGCCATGGCTTTATGTCACCTTCATTGCGTTAAAGAAGGCTATTTAACTTAAATATGTTAAACGAATGATTTGAAGCATTTCGATATCGATAGCTTAATGTTTATATACAAGAAAATCGACTTTTTACCTAAATATAAGATTACGGAATTCTTCCAAATGCACTGCCGTTATGCCGTTATGGCTTAATGTTAACTTCAGTTCGTTAAAGAAGGTTAATTAACTTAAATATGTTAAGCTACTGATTTGAAGCATTTCGTTATCGATTGCTAAATGTGAATATTTAAGAAAATCGACTTTATGCCTAAATATAAGATTACGGAATTCTTCTAAATGCACTGTCGTTATGCCGCCATGGCTTTATATCAACTTTAGTACGTTAAAGAATGTTAATTAATTTAAACATGTTAAACTAATGATTTGAAGCATTTCGATATCGATAGCTAAATGTGTACATACAAGAAAATCGACTTTATACCTAAATATAAGATTTCGGAATGCTTCTAAATGCACTGCCGTTATGCCGCCATGGCTTTATGTCACCTTCATTGCGTTAAAGAAGGCTATTTAACTTAAATATGTTAAACGAATGATTTGAAGCATTTCGATATCGATAGCTTAATGTTTATATACAAGAAAATCGACTTTTTACCTAAATATAAGATTACGGAATTCTTCCAAATGCACTGCCGTTATGCCGTTATGGCTTAATGTTAACTTCAGTTCGTTAAAGAAGGTTAATTAACTTAAATATGTTAAGCTACTGATTTGAAGCATTTCGTTATCGATTGCTAAATGTGAATATTTAAGAAAATCGACTTTATGCCTAAATATAAGATTACGGAATTCTTCTAAATGTACTGTCGTTATGCCGCCATGGCTTTATATCACCTTCATTACGTTAAAGAAGGTTAACTAACTTAAATATGTTAAACGAATGATTTGAAGGATTTCGATATCGATATCTAAATGTGTATATAAAAGAAAATTGACTTTATACCTAAATATAAGATTAGGGAATTCTTCCAAATGCGCTGCCGTTATACCGTTATGGCTTTACGTACACTTCAGTAGGAAAAATAAGGTTAATTAACTTAAATATGTTAAACTAATTTTATATTTAGGTAAAAAGTCGATTTTCTTGTATATACACATTTAGCTATCGATATCGAAATGCTTGAAATCATTCGTTTAACATATTTAAGTAAGTTAACCTTCTTTATCGTAATGAAGTCGATATAAAGCCATGGCGGCATAACGACAGTGCATTTAGAAGAATTCCGTAATCTTATATTTAGGTATAAAGTCGATTTTGTTGTATATACGCATTTAGCAATCGTTTTTGAAATGCTTCAAATCATTAGTTTAACATATCTAAGTTAATTAACCTTCTTTAACGAACGGAAATGGCATAAAGCCATTACGGCATAACGGCAGTGCATTTAGGCATAAAGTCGATTTTCTTGTATATACACATTTAGCAATCGATATCGAAATGCTTCAAATCATTAGTTTAACATATCTATGTTAATTAACCTTCTTTAACGAACGGAAATGGCATAAAGCCATAACGGTATAACGGCAGTGCACTTGGAAGAATTCCGTAATCTTATATTTAGGTATAAAGTCGATTTTATGTATACACACATTTCGCAATCGATATCGAAATGCTTCAGATAACTGGTTTAACATATTTAAGTTAATAAACCTCCTTTAGAGAACTGAAGTTGACAAAAAGCCATAATTCCATAGTCTTATATTTAGGCATAAAGTCGATTTTGTTGTATATACACATTTAGCAATCGATATTGAGATGGTTCAACTCATTTGTTTAAATTATCTAACCAATGCTTTATGTTCGACCCACCTCATTCAAATAGTTTAGCCTCAGAGCGTTAGCAAAGTTGAAACAGAAATGTGACTATTGCCAAGCCCCTGGTAGGAGTAGAAGAAAGATTGAATACTTTCATGAGAGCTCTTTAAATTATCTAACCAACGCTTTATGTTTGACCCAACTCGTTCCAATAGTTTAGCCGCTAGAGCGTTAGCAAAGTTGAAACAAAAATGTGACTATTACCAAGCGCCTGATAGGAGTAGAATAAAGATTGAAAACTTTCCTGAGAGCTCTTTAAATTATCTAACCAACGCTTTATGTTTGACCCAACTCGTTCCAATAGTTTAGCCGCTAGAGCGTTAGCAAAGTTGAAACAAAAATGTGACTATTTCCAAGCCCCTGATAGGAGTAGAAAAAAGATTGAAGACTTTCCTGAGAGCTCTTTAAATTATCTAACCAATGCTTTATGTTTGACTAACCTCGTTTAAATAGTTTACCCGCTAGAGCATTAATAAAAGTGAAACAAAAATGTGACTATTTCCAAGCCCCTGATAATAGTAGAATAAAGATTGAAGACTTTCTTGAGAGCCCTTTAAATTATCTAACCAACGCTTTATGTTTGACCCAACTCGTTCCAATAGTTTAGCCGCTAGAGCGTTAGCAAAGTTGAAACAAAAATGTGACTATTTCCAAGCCCCTGATAGGACTAGAAGAAAGATTGAAGACTTTCCTGAGAGCTCGTTAAATTATCTAACCAATGCTATATATTTGACTAACCTCGTTTAAATAGTTTACCCGCTAGAGCATTAATAAAAGTGAAACAAAAATGTGACTATTTCCAAACCCCTGATAGGAGTAGAATAAAGATTGAAGACTTTCCTGAGAGCTCTTTAAATTATCTAACCAACGCTTTATGTTTGACCCAACTCGTTCCAATAGTTTAGCCGCTAGAGCGTTAGCAAAGTTGAAACAAAAATGTGACTATTTCCAAGCCCCTGATAGGACTAGAAGAAAGATTGAAGACTTTTCTGAAAGCTCTTTAAATTATCTAACCAATGCTTTATGTTTGACTAACCTCGTTTAAATAGTTTACCCGCAAGAGCATTAATAAAAGTGAAACAAAAATGTGACTATTTCCAAGCCCCTGATAGGAGTAGAATAAAGATTGAAGACTTTCTTGAGAGCTCTTTAAATTATCTAACCAATGCTTTATGTTCGACCCACCTCATTCAAATAGTTTAGCCTCAGAGCGTTAGCACAGTTGAAACAGAAATGTGACTATTGCCAAGCCCCTGATAGGAGTAGAAGAAAGATTTAAGACTTTCCTGAGAGCTCTTTAAATTATCTAACCAATGCTTTATGTTTGACTAACCTCGTTTAAATAGTTTACCCGCTAGAGCATTAATAAAAGTGAAACAAAAATGTGACTATTTCCAAGCCCCTGATAGGAGTAGAAGAAAGATTTAAGACTTTCCTGAGAGCTCTTTAAATTATCTAACCAATGCTTTATGTTTGACTAACCTCGTTTAAATAGTTTACCCGCTAGAGCATTAATAAAAGTGAAACAAAAATGTGACTATTTCCAAGCCCCTGATAGGAGTAGAATAAAGATTGAAGACTTTCCTGAGAGCTCTTTAAATTATCTAACCAATGCTTTATGTTTGACTAACCTCGTTTAAATAGTTTACCCGCTAGAGCATTAATAAAAGTGAAACAAAAATGTGACTATTTCCAAGCCCCTGATAGGAGTAGAAGAAAGATTGAAGACTTTTCTGAAAGGTCTTTAAATTATCTAACCAATGCTTTATGTTTGACTAACCTCGTTTAAATAGTTTACCCGCTAGAGTATTAATAAAAGTGAAACAAAAATGTGACTATTTCGAAGCCCCTGATAAGAGTAGAAGAAAGATTTAAGACTTTCCTGAGAGCTCTTTAAATTATCTAACCAATGCTTTATGTTTGACTAACCTCGTTTAAATAGTTTACCCGCAAGAGCATTAATAAAAGTGAAACAAAAATGTGACTATTTCCAAGCCCCTGATAGGAGTAGAATAAAGATTGAAGACTTTCTTGAGAGCTCTTTAAATTATCTAACCAATGCTTTATGTTAGACCCACCTCATTCAAATAGTTTAGCCTCAGAGCGTTAGCACAGTTGAAACAGAAATGTGACTATTGCCAAGCCCTTGTAGGAGTAGAAGAAAGATTGAACACTTTCCTGAGAGCTCTTTAAATTATCTAACCAACGCTTTATGTTTGACCCAACTCGTTCCAATAGTTTAGCCGCTAGAGCGTTAGCAAAGTTGAAACAAAAATGTGACTATTACCAAGCGCCTGATAGGAGTAGAATAAAGATTGAAGACTTTCCTGAGAGCTCTTTAAATTATCTAACCAACGCTTTATGTTTGACCCAACTCGTTCCAATAGTTTAGCCGCTAGAGCGTTAGCAAAGTTGAAACAAAAATGTGACTATTTCCAAGCCCCTGATAGGAGTAGAAAAAAGATTGAAGACTTTCCTGAGAGCTCTTTAAATTATCTAACCAATGCTTTATGTTTGACTAACCTCGTTTAAATAGTTTACCCGCTAGAGCATTAATAAAAGTGAAACAAAAATGTGACTATTTCCAAGCCCCTGATAATAGTAGAATAAAGATTGAAGACTTTCTTGAGAGCCCTTTAAATTATCTAACCAACGCTTTATGTTTGACCCAACTCGTTCCAATAGTTTAGCCGCTAGAGCGTTAGCAAAGTTGAAACAAAAATAATTTCCAAGCCCTGATAGAGTAGAATAAAGATTGAAGACTTTCTGAGAGCCTTTAAATTATCTAACAAGCTTATGTTTGACAACTCGTTAAATAGTTTACCCGCAAGAGCATTAAAAAAGTGACCATTTCCAAGCGCCTGATAGGAGTAGAATAAAGATTGAAGACTTTCCTGAGAGCTCTTTAAATTATCTAACTAACTATATGTTTGACAACCTTTTAAATAGTTTACCCGCAAGAGTTAAAAAAGTGAAACAAAAATGTGACTATTGCCAACCCCTGAAGAGTAGAATAAAGATTGAAGACTTTCCTGAGAGCTCTTTAAATTATCTAACCAACGCTTTATGTTCGACCCACCTCATTCAAATAGTTTACCCGCTAGAGCATTAAAAAAGTGAAACAAAACTGTGATATTTCCAAGCCCCTGATAGGAGAATCAAAGATTTAAGACTTTCCTGAGAGCTCTTTAATTCTAACCAATGCTTTATGTTTGACTAACCTCGTTAAATAGTTTACCCGCTAGAGCATTAATAAAGTGAAACAAAAATGTGACTATTTCCAAGCCCCTGATAGGAGTAGATAGAGATTTAAATTACTAGCTCTTTAAATTATCTAACCAACGTTTTAATATTTACCCGTTAAATTATTTACCGCTAAAAGTTACATTGAAACAAAAATGTGACTATTTCCAAGCCCCTGATAGGAGTACGAAAGATTGAAGACTTTTCTGAAGCTCTTTAAATTATCTAACCAATGTTTCAATGTTTACCCTTTACATTAATTAACAAATTAAAATGTCGAAACAAAAATGTGACTATTTCGAAGCCCCTGATAAGAGTAGAAGAAAGATTGAAGATTTCCAAGCTTTTAATTACTAACCCGTTTAATATGTTTGACCCTAACTCTTATAAAAGTTTACCGCTAGAGCTATTTAAAAGTGAAACAAAGTGTAAAAAAATTGAAGCTGATAGGAGTAGAAGAAAGATTGATTTCCGAACTTTAAAATTATCTAACCAACGCTTTATGTTTGACCAACTCGTTCAATTGTTTAGCCGCTAGAGCGTTACAAATTGAAACAGAAAAAGATTATGACTTCCCCTGATAAGAGTAGAAGAAAGATTGAAGACTTCGAGACCTTTATCAATCTAACCAATTTTTAGCCCAACTTCGTTCCAATAGTTTAGCCGCTAAAGCGTTAGCAAAGTTGAAACAAAAATGTGACTATTACCAAGCCCATGATGGAGAGCGTTAAATTTTAACCAATCTTTAGATTTTCCCAATCTTACCAATAGTTTGACTAACCTCGTTTAAATAGTTTACCCGCTAGAGCATTAATAAAAGTGAAACAAAAATGTGACTATTTCCAAGCCCCTGATAGGAGTAGAATAAAGATTGAAGACTTTCCTGAGAGCTCTTTAAATTATCTAACCAACGCTTTATGTTTGACCCAACTCGTTCCAATAGTTTAGCCTCAGAGCGTTAGCAAAGTTGAAACAGAATATGACTATTTCCAAGCCCCTGATAGGAGTAGAATAAAGATTGAACACTTTCCTGAGAGCTCTTTAAATTATCTAACCAACGCTTTATGTTTGACCCAACTCGTTCCAATAGTTTAGCCGCTAGAGCGTTAGCAAAGTTGAAACAAAAATGTGACTATTTCCAAGCCCCTGATAAGAGTAGAAGAAAGATTGAAGACTTTTCTGAGAGCCCTTTAAATTATCTAACCAATGCTTTATGTTTGACCCAACTCGTTCCAATAGTTTAGCCGCTAAAGCGTTAGCAAAGTTGAAACAAAAATGTGACTATTACCAAGCCCATGATAGGAGTAGAAGAAAGATTTAAGACTTTCCTGAGAGCTCTTTAAATTATCTAACCAATGCTTTATGTTTGACTAACCTCGTTTAAATAGTTTACCCGCTAGAGCATTAATAAAAGTGAAACAAAAATGTGACTATTTCCAAGCCCCTGATAGGAGTAGAATAAAGATTGAAGACTTTCCTGAGAGCTCTTTAAATTATCTAACCAACGCTTTATGTTTGACCCAACTCGTTCCAATAGTTTAGCCTCAGAGCGTTAGCAAAGTTGAAACAGAAATGTGACTATTGCCAAGCCCCTGGTAGGAGTAGAAGAAAGATTGAATACTTTCATGAGAGCTCTTTAAATTATCTAACTAACGCTTTATGTTTGACCCAACTCGTTCCAATAGTTTAGCCGCTAGAGCGTTAGCAAAGTTGAAACAAAAATGTGACTATTACCAAGCCCCTGATAGGAGTAGAAGAAAAATTAAAGACTTTCCTGAGAGCACTTTAAATTATCTAACCAATGCTTTATGTTTGACCCAACTCGTTCCAATAGTTTAGCCGCTAGAGCGTTAGCAAAGTTGAAACAAAAATGTGACTATTACCAAGCCCCTGATAGGAGTAGAAGAAAGATTGAAGACTTTCCTGAGAGCTCTTTAAATTATATAACCAATACTTTATGTTTGACCCACCTCGTTGTAATAGTTTAGCCGCTAGAGCGTTAGCAAAGTTGAAACAAAAATGTGACTATCCAAGCCCCTGAGAGGAGTAGAATAAAGATTGAAGACTTTCCTGAGAGCTCTTTAAATTATCTAACCAACGCTTTATGTTTGACCCAACTCGTTCCAATAGTTTAGCCGCTAGAGCGTTAGCAAAATTTAAACAAAAATATGACTATTTCCAAGCCCCTGATAGGAGTAGAATAAAGATTGAAGACTTTCCTCAGAGCTCTTTAAATTACCTAACCAATGCTTTATGTTTGACTAACCTCGTTTAAATAGTTTACCCGCTAGAGCATTAATAGAAGTGAAACAAAAATGTGACTATTTCCAAGCCCCTGATGGGAGTAGAATAAAGATTGAAGACTTTCCTGAGAGCTCTTTAAATTATCTAACCAACGCTTTATGTTTGACCCAACTCGTTCCAATAGTTTAGCCGCTATAGCGTTAGCAAAGTTGAAACAAAAATGTGACTATTTCCAAGCCCCTGATAGGAGTAGAATAAAGATTGAAGACTTTCCTGAGAGCTCTTTAAATTATCTAACCAATGCTTTATGTTTGACTAACCTCGTTTAAATAGTTTACCCGCAAGAGCATTAATAAAAGTGAAACAAAAATGTGACTATTTCCAAGCCCCTGATAGGAGTAGAATAAAGATTGAAGACTTTCCTGAGAGCTCTTTAAATTATCTAACCAACGCTTTATGTTTGACCCAACTCGTTCCAATAGTTTAGCCGCTAGAGCGTTAGCAAAGTTGAAACAAAAATGTGACTATTTCCAAGCCCCTGATAGGACTAGAATAAAGATTGAAGACTTTTCTGAAAGCTCTTTAAATTATCTAACCAATGCTTTATGTTTGACTAACCTCGTTTAAATAGTTTACCCGCTAGAGCATTAATAAAAGTGAAACAAAAATTTGACTATTTCCAAGCCCCTGATAGGAGTAGAAGAAAGATTGAAGACTTTCCTGAGAGCTCTTTAAATTATCTAACCAATGCTTTATGTTCGACCCACCTCATTCAAATAGTTTAGCCTCAGAGCGTTAGCACAGTTGAAACAGAAATGTGACTATTGCCAAGCCCTGGTAGGAGTAGAAGAAAGATTGAACACTTTCCTGAGAGCTCTTTTAATTATCTAACCAACGCTTTATGCTTGACCCAACTCGTTTCAATAGTTTAGCCGCTAGAGCGTTAGCAAAGTTGAAACAAAAATGTGACTATTTCCAAGCCTCTGATAGGAGTAGAAGAAAGATTGAAGACTTTCCTGAGAGCCCTTTAAATTATCTAACCAATGCTTTATGTTTGACCCAACTCGTTCCAATAGTTTAGCCGCTAGAGCGTTAGCAAAGTTGAAACAAAAATGTGACTATTACCAAGCCCCTGATAGGAGTAGAAGAAAGATTTAAGACTTTCCTGAGAGCTCTTTAAATTATCTAACCAATGCTTTATGTTCGACTAACCTCGTTTAAATAGTTTACCCGCTAGAGCATTAAAGTGAAACAAAAATGTGACTATTTCCAAGCCCCTGATAGGAGTAGAATAAAGATTGAAGTTTTTCCTGAGAGCTCTTTAAATTATCTAACCAACGATTTATGTTTGACCCAACTCGTTCCAATAGTTTAGCCGCTAGAGCGTTAGCAAAGTTGAAACAAAAATGTGACTATTTCCAAGCCCCTGATAGGAGTAGAAGAAAGATTGAAGACTTTTCTGAAAGGTCTTTAAATTATCTAACCAATGCTTTATGTTTGACTAACCTCGTTTAAATAGTTTACCCGCTAGAGTATTAATAAAAGTGATAACGCTCTAGCGGGTAAACTATTTGTACGAGGTGAGTTAAACATAAAACATTGGTAAGATAATTTATAGGCCTTTCAGGAAAGTCTTCAATCTTTCTTCTGCTCTAACCAGGTGTTTGGCAATAGTCACATTTTTGTTTCAACTTTGCTAACGCTATCGTGGCTAAACTATTCAAACGAGGTGGGTCGAACATAAAGCATTGGTTAGATAATTAAAGGAGCTCTCAGGAAAGTCTTCAATCTTTGTTCTACATCTACCAGGGGCAATAGTCACATTTTTGTTTCAATTTTGCTAACGCTCTAGCCGGTAAACGATTTGAACGAGGTGGGTCAAACATAAAGCATTGGTTAGATAATTTAAAGAGCTCTCAGGAAAGTCTTCAATCTTTCTTCTACTCCTTCCAGGCGCTTGGCAATAGTCACATGTTTGTTTCACTTTTGATAACGCTCTAGCCGGTAAACGATTTGAACGAGGTGGGTCAAAGATAAAGCATTGGTTAGATAATTTAAAGAGCTCTCAGGAAAGTCTTCAATCTTTCTTCTACTCCTACCAGGCGCTTGGCAATAGTCACATTTTTGTTTCAACTTTGCTAACGCTCTGAGGCTAAACTATTTGAATGAGGTGGGTCGAACATAAAGCATTGGTTAGATAATTTAAACAAATGAGTTAAACCATCTCAATATCGATTGCTAAATGTGTATATACAACAAAATCGACTTTATGCCTAAATATAAGACTATGGAATTATGGCTTTTTGTCAACTTCAGTTTTCTAAAGGAGGTTTATTAACTTAAATATGTTAAACCAGTTATCTGAAGCATTTCGATATCGATTGCGAAATGTGTATATACATAAAATCGACTTTATACCTAAATATAAAATTATAACATTACGGAATTCTTCTAAATGCACTGCCGTTATACCGTTAAGGCTTTATGTAGACTTCAGTATGCTTAAAAATGTTTATTAACTTAATATGTTAAACTAATGATTTGAAGCATTTCAATATCGATAGCTAAAACTGTATATACAAGAAAATCGACTTTATGCCTAAATATAAGATTACAGAATTCTTCTAAATGCACTGCCGTTATGCCGCCATGGCTATAAGCCAACTTCCGTTCGTTAAAGAAGGTTTATTAACTTAAACTTTGAAGCATTTCGATATCGATTGCTGAATGTGTATATACAAGAAAATCGACCTTATACATAAATATAAGATTACGGAATTCTTCTAAATGCACTGTCGTTATGCCGCCATGGTTTTATATCACCTTCATTACGTTAAAGAAGGTTAACGAACTTAAATATGTTAAACGAATGATTTGAAGCATTTCGATATCGATAGCTAAATGTGTATATACAAGAAAATCGACTTTTTACCTAAATATAAGATTACGGAATTCTTCTAAATGCACTGCCGTTATGCCGCCATGGCTTTAAGCCAACTTCCGTTCGTTAAAGAAGGTTTATTAACTTAAATATGTTAAACTAATGATAAATGTGTATATACAACAAAATCGACTTTATACATAAATATACGATAGCGGAATTCTTCTAAATGCACTGTCATTATGCCGCTATGGCTTTATATCACCTTCATTACGTTAAAGAAGGTTAACGAACTTAAATATGTTAAACTAATGATTTGAAACATTTCGATATCGATTGCTAAATGTGTATATACAAGAAAATCGACTCTATACATAAATATAAGATTACGGAATTCTTCTAAATGCACTGTCGTTATGCCGCCATGGCTTTATATCACCTTCATTACGTTAAAGAAGGTTAACGATCTTAAATATGTTAAACGAATGATTTGAAGCATTTCGATATCGATAGCTAAAGGCGTATACAAGAAAATCGACTTTTTACCTAAATATAAGTTTACGGAATTCTTCCAAATGAACTGGTGTTATACCGTTTTGGCTTTATGTAAACTTCGGTAAGATAACAAAGGTTAATTAACTTAAATATGTTAAACTAATGATTTGAAGCATTTCGATATCGATTGCTAAATGTGTATATACAACAAAATCGACTTTATACATAAATATACGATAACGGAATTCTTCTAAATGCACTGCCGTTATGTCGCCATGGCTTTATATCACCTTCATTACGTTAAAGAAGGTCAACTAACTTAAATATGTTAAACTAATGATTAGAAGCATTTCGATATCGATTGCTAAATGTGTATATACAACAAAATCGATTTTATACCTAAATATAAGA
>JAPZAG010002786.1:0-14300 GCA_027475135.1 Bactrocera correcta | reverse complement strand
CGTGGCGTGACGAAAACTGTGTCGCATGCTCACTTAATACATACGAATGTCTCACAACATATATATAAATATCTTCAGTGGTATATATACATATACATATATAAGAAGATACACAATCACTTACTTACAGTGTTCATTTCAACAGCTGTGACACGTAGTGAACAAATGTAAAGCTCTCACAATTCGTAACATGGAGTACTTTGCTTTGCGCATGCGCCATTGCAAGCTTTTTGAAAGTATTCCCGGCCTTTAGTCAGCAGTTCCTTTTACCGTAACTACCTTATGGTAATATATAATAAACTTTTGGCGCAAAACCGACGTGCTTACAATAATGGGAAGATCTAGAATTTATAGAATGTGGGGCCTGTAATTTTTCGTAATAAAAACGATAAACTCAAACTGTGCAAAACTTAAAGCAATCGGGTTAAATTCCCCTAATTACAGAAGAGACGTAAGCTTCGCAAAATGAGAAGAGTTTTAAGCAAACGATTAAACTTACAGAGAACGTAAAGAACAGTTAAATTTCCGAAATTCAGCACGAGTGTATTCCTAATTAAAAATATAGTAAAAAATTTAAAAAAAAAAAAAAACAAGATAGCACGTTAACTGCGGTTGAAAAGCTGATTCCAATCGTTCAGTTTAGTTTCAGTTTATATGACAACTGAATGGTATAGTGTACAGTTTCTCCGAAGAGTATACCATTGTCTTAAACAGTACTCCATGCCAAATTTTGTGAAGATATCTTAAAAGATAAAAATGGCCTATCAAAATAAAACACAGCTATTTCGTTTCCCGCAACGCCCTTTTTACCAATATACAGTCAGCCGATAGAGGGAAGCTTTGCCATTGATGCATTGTCAACAAAGATTCAGTTGTCGTTGATCTTTTGAAAGAAAATCACGTCAAACGTCATGAGTGTTAAGCAGCGTTGCGCTACGAATCTGTGTTCCTTTGCATCCACCCGAAAGGTCCAAAATGTTGCAATCAGCGGCTGCTAAATATATGAGAAAGTCGAAGGCATTTGTACTGAAGTGGATACAGCGATATATATAGGCCTAAAATGTCGATGATTTACCAGAACGTGGTTCGATAGGAAAAGTGAACAAAAAAGATGAAAAAAGAATAGTGAATCTGTTTTCGCGGAGTCCTGCTTTAACACTGCGGCAAAGACAAGCAAAATTAATGGCAAAAGGTTAAGATATATCCTACGAAACTATCCGAACCCTTCTTCATACTCATGGTCTGAAATGGCGCAACACAATGAAGAAGCCTCTGTTGACTGAAAAACTTGTGACAAAGCGACTCGCTTGGGCGCATGAGAATATTGATAGAGATTTTGAATTATTTTTACTGATGAATGTCCTATATGGGCACGTTCTGTCCTCACGCGAGCCTGATCAACTTCCACCAATTGGCCTGTTCAGCAGACCGTAAAGCAGGGATTCGGCACTTTGTACCTCTTTACTGACAACCTAATTGCCGAGAAAATGATAAAAATCTACGAAAAGGCTTTACTGCCATTTGCCAAACGGCAGTTCATGACTAAAAATTAAGATTGGATTCTGCAGGAGAACAACAATCCTAAACACCGCTGCAAGCTCTGTAATCAGTGGAAAACTCAATCTGGCATCGTTACATTGGATTGGCCGTCGTAGTCGCCCGATGCAAACCCTATTGAAAATGTGTGGGCATTTATTAAACAGAAGCTTCGTGGCAGACGCACATATACTTTGAAGCAATTGTCTTACGAAATTCGTCGGATCTGAAGATCCTTGCCACTAGAATACGCCGTCAAATTAGTAGAAAGCATGCCTCGAAGATGCCAGGCAATTATCGACGCCGGTGGTGACTGGACATATTATTGACCAAATTGCATCATTGTTTGTAATGTGTACAACGTATATGTCAATATGAAAGTTTCATAAAAAAATTTTTTTTTTTTTTATAAATTAACACGACCACGCTCTTACCTGACAGACTGTATTATTATTTTCATGAAATATATGAAAAAGCAAATGATTTGAATACAATAATAAAACAGTGAGAAAACAAATATACACTTGTATATACCACTTGTGCAATTTTTCTTGTGAAAGAGAGATGTGTGCACTTTATTATCATGTTTTTCTACCGCTGATTCTCCACAAAACCAAAAACGCAAATCTCCATTTATAGTACAAATGTATGAATGTTTCTGAGCACAAAAGGAATGGCGAAAACTTCTGCTTTTGTTGCAACATAGTCTCCGAAGCTGCTCTGCACATGATGACCCGCAAATTGGCCTGACTATTTGCTAAGCCTTGACGCGTTTGCAAGTTTCTGCAATTCTGCAATTGTGTGGTTCATTTAAGAAACAACCGAACACATTTGTTTTTTAAATTTACTCAATTTGTGTTAGTGACCATTGTGGTTTTCATGCTGTTCGCTTTGGTACTAATAGGACAATAAATATTGCAGTTGCTTAAAATAGACACATTCATAAAAGCTCAATGAGAGAACTCTGTTTGGTGTAAACAGTTTTCGTTGAGCTCTACGAGTATTGCTGGTTGATTGGCGTAAGCCTTTGATTGAAAATAACCTCTAAGAAGATAATCAAGAGGCGTTAAATCGCATGATCCTGCCAGGCATTTGACTGGTTCATTAATCTTTCAACAACGCAGGTATTCTTCAGCAGACATCTGAAATTCGGATTCGTTGTTTGGTCTATGGGTAGTAAAAATAAGTAAGTAAGTTTCTTGCTAAAGTGCACAACTTTGGGCAATTCTACTTTTGGATGACAAAACGCAGCAATAATATATATACAAAATGACACGTTAATCTTTAGATGTGAGCATGCCAGGGAACGCTTTAACGAAATTTGGTTAGTGTGCTGTAGTGGTATGAAAGATCCCAACCCCAAAAGAAAAAGCGAATACATTCTGTGACTCTACACGCCATCACACGGTCGTATGAGGTCGTGCGGTAATCATCACATCTGATGATGACAGTGAATCGTTAAGTAAAACGGAGACACAAATCACTTGGCGGCTGTTGGTTACACGCTGCTTCATGTCTCCATCGATGCCGAACATGCATACAAATACTCCACTTCAACACTTGTCCTTAAAGGCTGAGGTGAAGATGGCAACGCAAATATTGACACGAATGTTAATTACATTTTCATCATAAAGTAAACAGTAAAAGCACAACAATAAATTAAATAACAGAGCAAATGAAATCAGGCTACTCCCAAAAAGGAAAAACAAAGTCAAATAAGAGACGAGAACAAAAGTGGCCGAACATTAACTTGCACACCCAACCATCACTCGACTGCTTACTTTACTCAGTTGTTTGGATTCACGCTGTGGTGGCAGAGTCTAAGAAAGCGTTTGCAGTAAGTACACAATTATTGTAATATTGATTGACAAGCACAGTAGTTGCCATATCTTGTGGTATATATACATATGTATATACAGTAAGAGTTATTGCTCGGTGATGCCGTCAAGTGCGAGACATATGATTAAGTACAAATATCAGTTGTTGCGCTTTTGTGTCAGTTTTCAAGTGCGAGAAAAACATGTTATTTAGTATTGTTGAGTAGCTGGGTTTGAGTTATAAAACTCGTATTATTTTTCTCACGCTTGAGTCATTGAACTATTATCAAGTATCCAATACCAATATCGACTATATATAAATAGATTACGACAGCCAAGAACTTCTCAAATTTCTGTTGTAATGGAATAGTAGTTAGATCAATAAAAAAACAGCGAATGCTTTCCAAAACTTCGTAGTAATAACTTTCTCAGACTACGACAGATTTTGGGCCGCCTGAGTCTTATTTATATGGCTTCGCTCTAGCGAATTATCTCTTCCCTCCATATTGCCGGCAAATTCACTTTCAACTAAGGCTGCTCACATTGTAGCTCCTTTTGTTAAAATATTAACAATCATTTCTTCTATGTATGGTAATATTTGGCGGAGCTGAGACCTTTATACTACCAGCAGCAAACTACAAGTTTGTTGTTAGATAAGACCTAAAGGCGTATAATATTTGGAATAGAGTTACATATGTACATGTATCGTTTACTGTAAGATCTTTCATGCAAAAGTCTTTGCCATCAGGAAAGCTTCTGAGATAGCCAACACCGCAGAAAACGACATAAAAAAATATCAGTATATATTACATCAATAGCTAAGCTGCTATTGCAATAAAACTATAATCTCACATTGAATTGCGTCAGGGAATGTACTTAGAAACAGGGTTGGAGTACATATAGTGACTGCCAGAAAGTGGCTTTATATACAGTCTGTCAAGTAAGAAACTTCTATATTTATATATACATTGTACACATTACAAACAATGATGCAATTTGGTCAATAATATGTCCAGTCACCACCGGCGTCGATAATTGCCTTGCATCTCTGAGGCATGCTTTCTACTAATTTGACGGCGTATTCTAGTGGCAGGGATCTCCAGATCCCACGAATTTCATAAGACAACTGCTTCAAAGTGTATGTGCGTCTTCCACGAAGCTTCTGTTTAATATATGCCCACGCATTTTCAGTAGGGTTTGCTTCGGGCGACTGCGACGGCCAATCCAATGTAACGATGCCAGATTGAGTTTTTCACTGATTACAGAGCTTGCTGCGGTGTTTGGGATCGTTGTCCTCCTACAGAATCCAATCAAACCAAAGGTGCACCTTCATTCCATGCCTTACGGTCCGCTGAACAAGCCTATTATTGGAAGTTGACTCGCGTGAGGACAGAACGTGCCCATATCGAACATTCATCAGTAAAAATGACATTTTCAAAATCTCCATCAATATTCTCAAGCGCCCAAGCGAGTCGCTTTGTCACAATTTTTTCAGTCAACAGAGGCTTCTTCATTGTGTTGCGCCATTTCAGATCATGATTATGAAGAAGGGACCGGATATTTCGTAGGATTTATCTAAACCTTTTGCCATTAATTTTGCTTGTTCTTGCCGCAGTGTTAAAGTAGGACTCCGCGAAACAGATTCACTATTCTTTTTTCATCATTTTTGTTCGCTTTTCCTATCGAATATGTTCTGGTAAATCATCGACTTTTTTAGCCACTACATATCGCTGTATCTACTTCTGTTCAAATGCCTTCGACTACCTCATATATTTAAGAGCCGCTGATTGTGACATTTTGGGACCTTTCGGGTGGATGTATTACGTTTAACGTGATTCTCTTTCAAAAGATCGACGACAACTGAACCTTTGTTGACAATGCATCAAGGACAAAGCTTCCCTCTCTCGGCTCGTGAAGGAATTAGAGCAAAATCTTTCATTAACTGTCGGTAAAGTCGACTACGCTCTTGCTTGACAGACTGGTCTATTTTTGTATATTTAACGGCAATGTGTAAGTATACATAGATATGTATACAGAATAATATATATATTGAATATAGTTCATTGCGTTGTTCCTATGTATGTTCCGCATGTATTAAATATAATAGCTTTCTTCGCTTCTTTTAAATTAATATCTTCTTTGAGATAATTGACAGACGTTAGTACCTGTACTTCGAATTTCGATTAAATTTTTAAATTAAATTATTTTTTATTTTCTAACCTCAATACTCTTCATTTAAATTTTTTCCTAGGTAATAGTAGTCATTTAAAAATTTAAAAATAAAATCAAAATTAAGCCAAATTAAGCCAAAATAAACTGCTCTTATGTTATTGGAAAGAATGTGTGTTGACTAGATTAAAAAAGGTCACTTATACGCCCCACCATCTACAGTACACGAAGCAGTTTGACGGGGCGTATGAGCAACCTAATGAAAGGAGAATATACTCCGCAGTAAACTTTATATTATTTTGGCGATCAGATATATTTATTTCCATTAGAGCTTATTAATTGTTTCATAATTATTTGTATCAGAAAATAAAAATAAAATATTTGAAAAGTGTTATTAAAAAAGATGCATCCTTTCCTTCAAAAAAATATTATAATACCAATGGTACCACAAGGCAGTGTTTCAGGCATAACTCTATAAATCATATACATATACAGCAGATCTTGCAACAGCTAATGTATTGACATCAAAAACTCTAGGATTTGAATAAATAGCAAAGTGCTCTTATATAAAGCGGCCAAAAAGCCGATTTTAATGTACAGCAATCCATAAAGATTTTGGTATTACTATGGTAACAATAGTCCTTATCATCCCCTACAGCTATTGAATGGTGATTACTTCGTCCAAGGCACAAGCTCTTCGACAACTACCACAGCTATTCCACCAACAACTTTGCCAACACTACGTAAGCCTTTATAAGGAAACATTGTATGAAATCTTCTGAATGCTGTTAATACTTATCAGCCAATAAGCTGATTATATCGATAACTTGCTCAGTATCATGATATTTTCAGCAAACATTGAGCAGTTTGCCAGCGGGTCAGACAGCGAGCGAATGAGTGAATGTTTTGCCTTCACTTGAAGTGCATAATTAAAAGTACAAACACATAAATATATTAAATTATGAGAGCAGACAAATGAGAAAAAAAATATAAGCATCCATGTTAAAAATATCAAGTACTTAAATTTACTTTATACAATGAAGAGCAATTAAGATAGAGTGACTGTAGCAACTAGAGGAGATAGAAGGGAATATTATTTGGTTTGTGTATTATACCATATTAGGCTAATATATGAATCTAGATTTTACATTTTAAAACAACTCATCTACTTTAAATAGGTTATGACACAAAAGAAAATGGATCACACATACGTTTCACAATCCATAGTACAGCGCGGACTTTGACGGGGCGTATGAGTAACTTATTGGAAAATGAGGATATATAGTATGTAACTTAAAACCCACATTATTTTAGTGATCAGCTATTTCTCTTTACAATAGAGAAAGGTTTAGGAACTTAGCAACCAAAAGGACTTAGAAAAAAAAAGCCTTTCCAGCTTCAGCGTGGTATTGTTATTGTAGCAGCAGAAAACATGTTCCAGGTATTATTGAGGAATATACTTAGAGGCTGCAGCAAGACGAAATTCAGGTCGTGTGCGTACATCCGACCGGCCCAAGAGTCATAGGTACTGATGACTATGGCCTAATAAGACGGGTTTCCTTAGCATTGCATGATAAAATTGGGAAAATGGTTTAAAGAGGGTGCTTTGCTGGTTTTTAAAATTAAAAGGAATAATCATCAGACCTTCCGGATGATGGTGGTAACGATTTTTCTAATAGTAATAAGTGTGAGTAAAACTGAGGAAGAAGAGGACTAAGAAACGAGACAAAATGCTGTGAAACATGCAACCTGAGAGTGAACTGAGGTGCCAAAGGTGAAAAACTGATAAACCATGACCATGAAAGGCGATGCAAAAGTAAAAAAAAAGTCACTAAAATACTACGAACTCACGAATGTAAAGACACATTGAACATAAAGCAACTGCAGCTCCTACGGCAGCTTCTGCTCCAGTTGCTGTGCCCTTATCGTGAATCGCAGTGTTGCTATTTGTTGTTAGTATTGTAGCTGCTGCTGTTGAATTTATGGAGCAACTCACAACCGCTCCAACAATCACACAGCCACAGATAAATAAATAAATGAAAAAAAAGAGAAAGAAGCAGAAAAAAAAAAGGCAAAAACATTAACGAATAACAGTGTTCAACAGTGAAGAGCAGACTGTGGCACTGTAACAGCGCAGAATGGTTTCCCAAGTGCAATGCAAATTATTGTGTTGAACCGTCTGTGGCCGCAGGCGCCTGGATACGTATTGGGAATTGTCCTTAAAATATCATATAAATGTTTATGATTTCTTTCGGTTGAGCGGAAGCGGTGTTTAATAAGAGGTTGAGAATGCGTTGAATGAAAGTAAAAGGCTTATAACTAATAATTTGATGTATTTACTTTGGAGGTCAGATTTATATTTATTTTCGAGAAGGTAATTAAATTGTTTAAATACTGTCCGATAGTGAAACTCAAAACTAAAAAGTAGTCATTGGACGATACCTGGTTTTCCAATAGCGTTGATGTGATTTCTAGAGTCGTTTCGGCTCGTAATTAGCACTCAGTAATTTACTGCTAGTTTGATCTACAAATACTATCGAGGAGAGTAAGAGAGTAGTTTTCTTCCTTCTCATTTTTCCTGAACTGGCAATTTCATATGATAGACCCTTATTATATGAGCACTTCAATGAATATAAAATATCAAGATCATTTTTAGGTGGGTGTTTAAATAAAAAAGAAAAAACGTTAACTTTGACTGCACCGAAGCTAATATACTCTTCATAGGTGCATTTCTATTAGTAACTTTGAGTTTAGTTTATATGGAAGCTATATGCTATAGTTATCCGATCTGAAAATTTTTTTCGGAGATTATATTATTACCTTAAGCAGTAATCCTTGTAAAATTTCGTGAATATATCTTGTCTAATTTGAAAGCTTTAAATAAAAGAACTTGAATCCGATCGGTTTGTATGGCAGCTATATGCTATAGTTAACCGATCTGAACAATTTTCTCGGAGATTACATTTTTTCCCTAGAAAATAATCTATACCAAATTTGATGAAGATACATTGTCAAATGTGAAAGTTTTTCATACAAGAACTTGATTCCGATCGTTCGGTTTGAATGGCAGCTATATGTTAAAGTGGTCCGATATCGGCAGTTCCGACAAATGAGCAGCTTTTTGAAGAGAAAATGACGTTTGCGAAATTTCAAAAGGATATCTTAAAAACTGAAGGACTAGTTCGTATATATACAGACGAACGGACAGACATACAGACGGACATGGTTAAATCGACTCAGCTCAACATACTGATCATATATATACTTTATAGGGTCTCTGACGCTTCCTTCTGTGTGTTACAAACTTCGTGACAAACTTAAGGGGTTAGGGGTAGTCAGAGGAACGAAAAAATTAGAGTTTTCAGTATTTTTTTTTTTGCTACTAAATCATGTTATTTTACAAAAGTAGTAATATAGGATATGTCGACTTAAAGTCACAAAATTTAAAAAAAAAAAAATTATTTACCAAGTTATAGTTTTTTGTGTTGACCCAGTTCCAAAAAAGGTTGTCACCTAATCGGATAAAAAAAAATTAGTTTTATAAATAGATAATCGCGGGCTTGATCGAAGGATTTTA
Organism: Bactrocera correcta; assembly: GCA_027475135.1. Lineage (NCBI taxonomy): Eukaryota > Metazoa > Arthropoda > Insecta > Diptera > Tephritidae > Bactrocera > Bactrocera correcta. The sequence continues at coordinate 5,201 of JAPZAG010002786.1, read as the reverse complement.
TTTTTATTTTTTTTTCAAAATTAACAAAATAGCGGCCTCAGGAAAATTTTTCTAAATTTTTGCGAAAAAATCAACAGTTAATTGGTCTTAAAAAATCGAAATTTCGAAAAAATAAAAATCCTTCGATCAGTCCCGAGTTTACTATGTATTCTAAAAGCTCTATAAATTTCATTAAAATCTACTGAACGGTTTTCGAGTTCCAGTTGTCACCAGTTCAAAAAACATAGTTTTGAGAAAAACCCGTTTAGAGTTTCACACTAGCGCTTTGAAGTGCCCAAGCTCTCTTTGTTATTTGTCGAATAACTCAAAAACTAATTATCACATCAACGTGAAATTTGCAGATAATATTTTTTAATTATTACACTTAACGAAAATGCAAACAAAAAAATTAATTTTTTGAAAATTCTAACTACCCCTAACCCCTTAATATGGGAGTATATACATATTCTATATCCAAGCCTACAAAATATATGGAAGGTTTATATTTCGTCTCTATTTGAATATGCCAAACTGTAATATTTATAACAGTGGCTTGACAAGACGTGCTCCTTCCTATAGAGGAAAAAGTTTTCAAATTTTCAAAAAGAGAATAAATTTACCTGTTTTAGATAAGTTGAAATATTGCTCAGTTTTGTAGTAAATTAATGAATGCTAGAACTGAGAGCTTATCGTATTTAAAATATGGTAAATTTGAAACTCAAAGCTTGAAACAGAATTTCTATACTCTCAGAAAGAATCTAGAGAGCTCAAAGAATCATCAACAGCAAAGATGTGTGATATTAAATTGGGTACAACACGGGGTAAGAGTAACTATCAGTGATAGTTGAAAAGGAGTTCGATCCGTTTCTAGTTTCAACAGATGATTTCAACTTTTACTCTTACTTTTTGCACAAACATTTTATAATTATAATGAAATTTTTTGTGATATAGTTTTTAATAATATTTAAATGCATTTCGGAACTTTTTTGGGAAACGTCGCAAAAATGCCAAGAATTATTAAAATTTTTTTATTAAAGCATTTTTAGTCAAAACCTACTAGAAAAATATATTAGGAGGTCGCAATGGAAGTCTCACAACAAATATTCAGTGAAAACACGGCGTATGAGTAACCTCAGGTAGCGCTGAAAAGTACATCAAAGGCAGCATGACGTATGAGTAACCTTTGGTATCAGCAAACATTAGAATAATCAGGTATAATTTCAATGGCTACGAAAAGTTATATTGCTCCAAACCTCAAAATTTGTTTGCTGTTATATCAGTTCACCTGTGGGAGACTACATAATTACTGTTTCGCTCAGAAGCTAATTTATCAATTAACTGATATTGGCTCGATTAAAGCGTTAATAAATTGGAAAAGAGGACTCAAATTATGGAGCATACTGATGATATTGTGGTAACTGTGATAGGAAAGCCTGGTTCAAGAGGTTAAAGAAAGGATAAAGATATCATGGCTTGAAAGCTAGAATACCCAACCCACAAAACGGAAGCAGTGCTATTCCGTACGATGTCGCACGAGGCAGCTGGAGTCATAGTGAGTATCATGCCGCCAAGCACAATGGCATTAGAGCTCAAAAAAGTTTACGAAAACTCAAGAGACATTGGAAGACGTCTACAACAATAGAGCGAAACTAGAACTACTTCACTCTCGACTATTTCAAATATCTCGGTTTTATCCTAGATAATGGTTTGGTAGAAGTTTTACCAATTTTAAAACAAAATTTAATGTTGGCTCTTTGTTCAAAGCTCATTTCATAGATTCAAAAAGTCTGACAGCAGAATCCTAATTATGTAAATAATTACAGAAAAATAACAATTTAGAGACTCATACAGTAAAAAGGATTATGTATTTAACGTAGAGACAAGCAAATATAAAAAATATGGCAATTATTTAAGCACATATTCATTTCAACTAATTATCCAAACAACGTCAATGGTTTAAAGCTCATAAAACCGCAATAAATTAGAAAGTGAAAATCGCCAGAAACCGATAGCTATAATTACATATAATTATTATGTCCTTTTCACATGCATTCGCAATAAAAATTAATATTTGTCTAACGTTTGTTTAACCATTAAAAATGCAAATTATTAGCTTTCCAGAAACTTTTTCAATTGAAAATTGAATTGTGGATGAGCGTAAAAGCGCTGCTTTGATTTCTAAGGAATTTGGTGGTATGTAATTTTCTATGCATAATCAGCAATGCATTTAGCTGGGACAGTTTTGATAAAATTATATTCGAAATTAATTCTCTTGTCAGGAACTAGCCTTTCATATATTTAAAGCGAAATTGGAAGTGGAAATACCAAAATTACTAAACATGAAATAGAAAGTTTTGAGGGAACTCGCCATAAACGATTTTTATGCGTCTTTATTTTATTGATTCAAATAAAATTTATACAAATTCTGGAAAGTTGGCTTTCTCAGAATGAAGCTTAAATGATGCCGAATTATTCATAAATGTATTTCCGTATTAATTGTATTATTTTGAAATCTTATTTTCTTATAGTTATGGGCATGTATTAGCCTTAGCCGTCAGTCTATTCTACTACATAAGCATCAATTTACTTTTTTATGCTTTGAACATTAACGCGTAACTACGATTAGAACAGCTTCTTGAAGTGAAAAAAAAAATATATATATATATATTGTATATCAGGCTGTCCGTTATTTCCAAGTTCATCAAGCTCTATATTTTCAGATTAAACCGTATCTAAATCATTTTACTTTTCTTAAAAAAACATCGATTTTTTGAAATATTCTACAAAACAAATAAATCTACAACTTTAACTAATATTTTCCATAAATGTCTTACATTATTATTATGCTCAAAGTACTACATTCATTTGGTACACCATGTCGTATGAGCAACACAGAATGCACTCATAGAAATCACTTGTATGAAAGCTCAATACATTTGCTGCATAACTTGATCAGCGTATAAATTTTAAAGGAGTGGTTCTATGGAAAAGATCATTCCCACTTTTTTGTAGAGCGACCAATATTGGTATTAGAATATCACACTCCTAATGTATTTGGGCACGGTGTAAATTGAAAATCAAATGCTTATTTTCATTAGATATCCGTTTAAGAGCGACAAAAAACTCTACTTGGGACATAATGGACACCCTAATGTATACGTAGACATGCTACACACATATATATTTTGAAGATTTTTTTTTAAGTTGTACTATATAGCTGTTCACCCATTTTTATAGTGCATGAGGACGTGCTGTAAAGACGTGTGCTTTGAAAGTTTGCTTGATACAGCTTCAGTGGTTTCAGATATACAGTTATGTGAAAAATAATAAGGACAGGGATGCATAAAAACAAAAATAAGAATAAAATTGTACTAATTCATGAAAAGTCAGACGATTTGACTATGCTTCAGCTTAGCTTTTTTGGTGGAGGGGTAACGGTTTTGCTTTCATTTGAAACGTTTAAAGCAAAGCTTCATCGAAAACTTTATAGTAAATTAGTTACTCTTAATATAATAAAGACTTTCTTTTATCTACGTTCACTACCATTTAAATTGTAGTCGCCTTGAATAGTCACAAAAAAGTTGCAATTGAATATAGTTATATCACTGATTATATTTTAGAGTGTTAGCGCTGCACCGTCAGCCCATCTGAAGCCAAAGCGGGAAAGCACAACATAGCAAGCGCCAGCAAGTTGAGTTCATACAAGTTTAAATGCCAAGCTGCTGACGACAACATGATGTTTGGAACGCGCTAAATAAAGCGAGCCAGCAAATCGAAAGACAAAAGCTTGAGCAGCGTACGGAAGAATTAGGAACAATAAAGCTTGCAGTTGCAGCAGTTACTGGCACACCCGTTCTGCCGCCGGCTCGTAGAAAATGCAATTTATTCATTGGTACCACTCACTTCCCACCGCCAAAGCATAGTCCCTGACGGATGTAATCATCAAAAACGACTTATAAGTTGATAACTACTAACTTCGTTATGGGTGATTACACGCTTGCGAAGGGAGCAATGCATTTGACTTGTAGTCAGCAACTTCCTTTGCCTTCGGCATTTGTATTTATTTGTCAGCATCTTTTGTTCCTTTAAAGCATACACCTATTGTGAAACTAACTGTCGAAGCGGTCTGTTGACATTCCCAAATTGCTACAAAAAAATTAAGTATATCGTTGCTGTAAGGCACAAAATAAGGCACCGCTCCTTCACTACTTAATCTTTGCTTCGAGAATAACGTTTGGTAATCTCACCAGATATTTCTAATTACATAGTTTATCTCTATTAGAAAAGCTTGAGAAAGAAATAAGCTTTAGAGGTTCAGACAAACAATTGTATTTCTTTTAGATCTTCAGAGAAAATTCGCTTCTTTGATTATGATCTGATATGAAGTGTCTCATAAATGTTCTTTATTGATTTAGAAACCACTTAGCGAATTCAAAGTTTTGTTGCAACCGAAAGCATAGAATAGTCCTACTGCAAGTCACATTAGATATCCTCCTAAATGCTGCAAATGTGTTCGGTGGCTTTGAGTAAGAGCGATGATGCCTTTATTTCAAGTTGTGTTGAGTGATTCCGAGATATTATATTTTGTTGTGGGTCATCTACAGAGTCCGGCACTCGAAGTGTAACCATTTATAAACCAGACACTCGATGTGGAAAATTATTTTTATTTACTTTAAAGTACAAAATGTATGAAAATAATGGTAATAAATTCAGGACCAATTGCTAGATATGACCACCTTTTGCCTTAACTATGGCCTTGAGACGGTCAAAAAACGTATCGCAAGCTGCTTGAATGTGACTTGCCGGTATTTTGAGCCACTCACGGATAATGGCTTCCTTCAGCATCTCGAGACTGGTGTTTTTTTTACTTTGGACCTTGCTCTCCAAAATTGCCTAGACAGAATAATCCATTGAATTCGCATCTGGCGAATTCGAGAGCCATTGTGTGGTCGTAATGAAGTTCGGAACGTCGTTTTTCAGCCATGCTTGGTTCACTCGCGCTTGTGAGACGTGCTGAGTCTTGTTGAAAAGTTCCCTGGTTTGCGACCGAAATGTTTGTTTGCCCACGGCTTCAAAGCAGCCTCCAGAAAACTTTCCCAAAAATATGTCCATTTAATTTGACGCCAGGCTCGCTAAAAAAAACTGAAGAGCGCACATCTGCGGTGACAGCGGCCAAACCATTTTTTTTTTTTGTTTTTGGTGGCCCAAACCCATGACTTAGA
>JAPZAG010002785.1:0-14303 GCA_027475135.1 Bactrocera correcta | reverse complement strand
GGCAGTGCATGTAGAAGAATTCTGTTATCTTATATTTAGATATAAAGTCGATTTTCTTGTATATACACATTTAGCAAGCGATATCGAAATGCTTCAAATCATTAGTTTAACATATTTAAGTTAAATAACCTTCTTTAATGTATTGAAGTTGATATAAAGCCACAGCGGCATAACCTCAGTGCATTTAGAAGAATTCTGTAATGTTATATTTAGGTATAAAGTCGATTTTGTTGTATATACACATTTAGCAAGCGATATCGAAATGCTTCAAATCATTAGTTTAACATATTTAAGATAATTAATCTTCTTTAACGTATTGAAGTTGATATAAAGCCATGGCGGCATAACGGTAGTGCATTTAGAAGAATCCCGTTATCTTATATTTAGGTATAAATTCGATTTTCTTGTATATACACATTTAGCAAGCGATATCGAGATGCTTCAAATCATTAGTTTAACATATTTAAGTTAATTAATCTTCTTTAACGCATTGAAGTTGATATAAAGCTATGGCGGCATAACGGCAGTGCATTTAGAAGAATTCCGTAATCTTATATTTATGTATAAAGTCGATTTTCTTATATATACACATTTGGCAATCGATATCGAAATGCTTCAAATCATTAGTTTAAAATATTTAATTTAATAAACCTTCTTTAACGAACGGAAGTTGGCGTAAAGCCATGGCGGCATAACGGCAGTGCATTTAAAGGAATTCAGTAATCATATATTTAGGTATAAAGTCAATTTTGTTGTATATACACATTTAGCAATCGATATCGAGATGCTTCAACTCATTAGTTTAACATATTTAAGTTAATAAACCTTCTTTATCGTATTGAGGTTGATATAAAGCCATGGCGGCATAACGGCAGTGCATTTAGAAGAATCCCGTTATCTTATATTAAGGTATAAATTCGATTTTTTTATATTTACACATTTAGCAATCGATATCGAAATGTTTCAAATCATTAGTTTAACATATTTAAGTTAATAAAGCTTCTTTAACGAACGGATGTTGGCATAAAGCCACGGCGGCAAAACGGCAGTGCATGTAGACGATTTCCGTAATCTTATATTTAGGTATAAAGTCGATTTTCTTGTATATACACATTTTGCAATCGATATCGAAATGCTTCAAATAACTGGTTTAGCATATTTAAGTTAATTAACCTTCTTTATCTTACTGAAGTTAACATAAAGCCATAACGGCAGTGCATTTCGAAGAATTCCGTAAACTTATATTTAGGTATAAAGTCGATTTTGTATATAAACACATTTAGCAACCGATATCGAGATGCTTCAACTCATTAGATTAACATATTTAAGCCAATAAACCTTCTTTAACGAACTGAAGTTGGCATAAAGCCATGGTGGCATAACGGCAGTGCATGTAGAAGAATTCCGTTAGCTTATATTTAGATATATAGTCGACTTTCTTGTATATACTCACTTAGCAATCGATATCGAAATGCTTCAATTCATTAGTTTAATATATTTAAGTGAATAAAGCTTCTTTAACTTAATGAAGGTGATATAAAGCCATAACGGCATAACGGGAGTGTATTTCGAACAATTCCGTAATCTTATATTTAGGTATAAAGTCGACTTTCTTATATTTACACATTTAGCAATCGATATCGAAAATCTTCAAATCATTATTTAACATATTTAAGTTAATTAACCTTCTTTAACGTAATGAAGGTGATATAAAGCCATAACGGCATAACGGGAGAGTATTTCGATGAATTCCGTAATCTTATATTTAGGTATAAAGTCGACTTTCTTGTATATACTCATTTAGCAATCTATATCGAAATGCTTCAAATCATTAGTTTAATATATTTAAGTTAATAAAGCTTCTTTAACGCACTGAAGTTAACATAAAGCCATGGCGGCATAACGGCAGTGCATGTAGAAGAATTCCGTAATCTTATATTTAGGTATAAAGTCGATTTTCTTGTATATATACACATAGCAATCGATATCGAAATGCTTCAAATCATTAGTTTAAAATATTTAAGTTCATAAACCTTCTTTAACGAACTGAAGTTGGCATAAAGCCATGGCGGCATAACGGCAGTGCATTTAGAAGAATTCCGTAATCTTATATTTAGGTATAAAGTCGATTTTTTTGTATATACACATTTAGCAATCGATATCGAAATGCTTCAAATCATTATGTTTAACATATTTAAGTTAATAAACCTTCTTTAACGTAATGAAGTTGATATAAAGCCCTAACGGCATAACGTGCAGTATTTAGAAGAATTCCGTATCTTATATTTAGGTATAAAGTCGATTTTCTTGTATATACACATTTAGCAATCGATATCGAAATGTTTCAAATCATTAGTTTAACATATTTAAGTTAATAAAGCTTCTTTAACGAACGGATGTTGGCATAAAGCCACGGCGGCAAAACGGCAGTGCATGTAGACGATTTCCGTAATCTTATATTTAGGTATAAAGTCGATTTTCTTGTATATACACATTTTGCAATCGATATCGAAATGCTTCAAATAACTGGTTTAGCATATTTAAGTTCAATTAACCTTCTTTAACGTACTGAAGTTGATATAAGCCATGGCGGCATAACGGCAGTGCATTTCGAAGAATTCCGTAAACTTATATTTAGGTATAAAGTCGATTTTTTTGTATATACGCATTTAGCAATCGATATCGAAATGCTTCAAATAACTGGTTTAACATATTTAAGTTAATAAACCTTCTTTAACGAACTGAAGTTAACGTAAAGCCCTAACGGCAGTGCATTTAGAAGAATTCCGTCATCTCATATTTAGGTATAAAGTCGATTTTCTTGTATATACACATTAAGCAATCGATATCGAAATGTTTCAAACCATTAGTTTAACATATTTAAGTTAATAAAGCTTCTTTAACGAACGGATGTTGGCATAAAGCCACGGCGGCAAAACGGCAGTGCATGTAGAAGAATTCCGTTAGCTTATATTTAGGTATAAAGTCGATTTTCTTGTACATACACATTTAGCAAGCGATATCGAAATGCTTCAAATCATTAGTTTAACATATTTAAGTTAATTAACCTTCTTTAACGTATTGAAGTTGATATAAAGCCATGGCGGCATAACGGCAGTGCCTGTAGAAGAATTCCGTTATCTTATATTTTGGTATAAAGTCGATTTTGTTGTATATACACATTTAGCAAGCGATATCGAAATGCTTCAAATCATTAGTTTAACATATTTAAGTTAATTAACCTTCTTTAACGTATTGAAGTTGATATAAAGCCATGGCGGCATAACGGCAGTGCATTAAGAAGAATTCCGTAATCTTATATTTAGGTATAAAGGCGATTTTGTTGTATATACACATTTAGCAAGCGATATCGAAATGCTTCAAATCATTAGTTTAACATATTTAAGTTAATAAACCTTCTGTAACGAACTAAAGTTGGCATAAAGCCATGGCGGCATAACGGCAGTGCCTGTAGAAGAATTCCGTTATCTTATATTTAGGTATAAAGTCGATTTTCTTGTATAAATTAAGCAGTAATAACTGCTGGTCACCCACATAAAAGCATTAACAAAAGCTGTTAGGCATGTGTGCACCGAACGCTGTGAGAGAGATCACTGTAGTTAACAGCTACTACTTTACATCCCAGCAGTTGTAAAGCAAGTGCGAACCAACTGCCGTGAAAGCGATCATTGGATGGAGAACTGCGACTTAACATGGCCAATAGTTCGAAAACAAGCGTGGGCGAACTAAGGTGAGAGCAAATACCTGAGCAGCTAACAGCGAGATGTAACAGAGAGCGAGGTTTAGTTGTTCCAATCAGAATTAACAGCAGTGCGGTCTGTTGCAATTAGACCTTTTAGCAGGACACGTTGGTTGCTAAAAGAAGACAGTACTTTAAGATCATTTTTGTAAAAATACTTTAATTAAATAAAGCTGATATTTAAAATTAATTGAAAGTAAAATTATAATTGGCGCCCAACGTGGGGCTAACAAAATCTTTAGCCTCAATTTTTATTAAAATTTCGGATTTCTTGAATTACTGAAAAGTCCGAAAAACTAAAACTAACACGTGAACCTTGCTGTCTGCTGACCAAAAAAGAACCCGCCCACAGAGGAGCTTAAACTACGTTTTTCATTTTGCTTTAAATTGGATGCTTTAGGACAAAAGCATGAAAAGTTAACCATTGCTGAAAAATCACTGGATTCTACCAATTTTCGAGACACCTGCTGTGATATCTTACGGCCTTGGCTCACCTTTAAAAAATTTTTATGGATGTAGTAAACTAAACCACGTGCTAAGAGAAAGTAAATTATGTAAGTGACTTGCTCAGTGTCTTTTTTCTTAATAAATATATTTAAATACTAAGAACATCATTGGAATTCGATGTATTTTTGAAACTTTTTTTATAAATCTAACTTAATTTGTGATTGATATAAGACGGTACTTTATTATACCAGGTTTTTGTGCGGTCAATACTTTAATGTGCGACGTAGATTTAGCGAGCCTTTTTAATAGTTTAGTCTGAAAGATAAAGATCATCCAAAATGAATACTCAGGAGTTAACTGCTATAGTAACAGCTGCGGTATCAGCCGCCTTAAGCTCACAAAAAGAGGAATTCGACAAAAAGTTGAACGAAATCGCAAAAAGATTTACAAGTACGTCAATAGCTAACGTAGAGAGTTTTGAAGAGGTTAGGATTTTAGGTACCGTTCGTTGCGAGGAAACGCTTGACCTAGTTAAATCTTTGCCTGAATTCGATGGCAGGCAAGAGACTTACGTCTCATGGAGGCAAGCCGCACATACGGCCTATAAATTATATGAACCTTATGATGGAAGCGCTAAACATTATCAGGCAGTGGCCATTATAAGAAACAAAATTAGAGGCGCTGCAGATGCTGTTTTAGCGTCTTTCAACACTGTTCTTAACTTTAAGGCTATAGTGGCAAGATTAGATTTCACGTACGCTGATAAGCGACCAATATATTTAATTGAGCAGGAGCTAAGTACCTTGAGACAAGGAAATCTGACAGTGTTGAATTTTTACGACGAAGTTGAAAGAAAGCTTACGTTGCTTACCAATAAAACTATCATGACATATGAAAGTCACATAGCTAACTCAATAAATGATAAATATAGGTTAGATGCATTACGTGTTTTTGTCTCTGGCCTTAGGAAGCCCCTTTGCGATATATTATTTTCCACTCGTCCAACAGATTTGCCTTCTGCTTTGGCACTTGCCCAGAAGTGGAAGCAAATCATGAACGATACATGTTTGCATCAAACTACTCTAAACATCTTGAGGACAAGGACCGAGGTCATTTTTTAGTTAAGAGAATAGATGAGAACAAGAGCAACCAAATAGAATCACGTAGCGGTCATAAAAACCCCTACTTCCAAAATAGACAAGAAAAGCGCAATCTTTCGAGTAATAATAGAGATCAGGGCACCGAACCAATGGACATAGATCCATCCACATCTGGTTTCCGCCGCTCAACGAAGTTCGAGCACCACAATCCCACAAGAAATTTTTTACAGCAAAATAAGTCCCAAAATATGCATGTCTCTAATAATCGGCAAATCCCTTTTAATTCAGGCAATCAAGGTCAGCAAATTAAGCGACCTCCTGTATCAGACAGAAGTACTGGTCCAAAAGTCCAAAGAATCCACCACATATCAGATACATTGGAAGATGTAGCAACAAAAACTACGTATGATAGTATTGTGGAACGGGAAATCGAAGATATCGAAGAAATTAATTTTTTAGAAAGGGTGCCCAGCTCCCTTGGATCAAACGAACAATAGGAGTTGAGGGCAAAGAGATAAAAATGTTAGTGGACACAGGAGCTTCAAAAAGCTTTATAAAGCCCCTTACTGAATTAAAAGGCATTGTGCCTTTAACGAGACCGTTCGTAGTTAAATCAGTTCACGGCGAGAGCAAAGTAGGGCAAAAATGTAAAATTAACTTGTTTGGCATAAATTCAGATTTTATAATATTACCAAATTTAATAAGCTTTGACGCGATAATTGGGCTTGACCTGCTAACGCAAGTCAATGCAGTCGTGGACCTTCAAAAAGGTGAAATAGTTCATGATTTTGGAATTGAAAAATTATATTTTATAAAAATTGAAAGCATTAATGCTTTGAAAATTCAACAGGAAAGTGTACCTCTTGCAATAAAGGAGGATTTTTCAAATATGATTAAAAAAAGATCTCAGGCTTTTGCCGATCCGAACGAATCACTGCCATATAACACAAATGTAGTTGCTAGGATTCGTACAAAACACGAAGAACCGATTTATTCTAAGATGTATCCATATCCAATGGGGGTAGTTGACTTTGTTAACAATGAAATAAAGAGCTTTTACGAAATGGTATTATAAGACGATCTACGTCTCCCTACAATAACCCCATTTGGGTCGTGGACAAGAAGGGCATTGATGAGTTTGGCAATAAAAACAAGCGTCTGGTGGTAGATTTTCGCAAACTGAACGAAAATACCATTGACGACAAATACCCAATACCAAATGTCATTTCGATTTTATCAAATATGGGACATGCACAATACTTCACAACCCTTGATTTGAAGTCTGGATTTCACCAGATCGAGCTCGCTGAACGAGACAGGGAAAAAACAGCCTTTTCCGTTAGCAACGGAAAGTATGAATTTTGTAGGCTACCTTTCGGATTAAAAAACGCTCCGAGTATTTTTCAAAGAGCCATAGACGACATCTTAAGGGAAAAGATAGGAAAAAGCTGTTTTGTTTATGTAGATGATGTTATTATTTATTCCGAATCTAAAGAACAACACATTAAAGACATAGATTGGGTCTTGAAGAGTCTACATGACGCTAACATGAGGGTGTCAGTCGACAAGTCCAAATTTTCAAAACTGAAACAGAGTATCTCGGATTTATTGTATCACGGGGTGGCATTAAGACGTGCCCAGATAAGTTAGCACAATGCTAAACTTCCCAACCCCCGAACCTTGTTCGGTCTCAGGTCTTTTCTAGGATTAGCAAGCTACTATAGATGCTTCGTGAAAGACTTTGCCAGTATAGCCAAACCATTGACTGATATTTTGAAGGGGGATAATGGAAAAGTTAGCGCTTACAGATCCAAAAGAGTGAAAATACTTTTAAATTCAAAGCAACTGCAAGCATTTCAGAAACTTAAACACATTTTAGTATCGGAAGACGTAATGCTCGCTTACCCCGATTTTAAAAAGCATTTGATTTAACTACGGATGCTTCAATCGTGGCCTGGGTGCCGTTCTTTCTCAGGAAGGCAGACCAATAACCATGATTTCCAGAACCCTAAAAGACAATGAACTTCACTTTGCCACTAATGAAAGGGAACTTTTGGCCATAGTCTGGGCATTAAAAAACCTTCGTAACTATCTTTATGGTGTACGACAATTGAATATTTTTACTGACCATCAACCGCTAACGTTTGCGGTGTCTGACAGAAATCCAAATGCAAAGATTAAACGTTGGAAAGCATTTATCGACGAACATAATGCGAAACTTTATTACAAGCCTGGAAAAGAAAACTACGTTGCCGATGCTCTTTCGCGACAGCAGGTTAATATGATGGACGAAAATATGAACTCAGATTCAGCCACGATTCATAGCGAAAGGTCGTTAACGTACACCATAGAGGTAGTTGAAAAACCGGTTAATTGTTTTAGGAATCAAATAATTATTGAAGAAAGTAAGTTTCCATCAAAACGAACTTTCATTATTTTTGGGAATAAAACTAGACACTGCATACAGTTTTGTGACAGAAGCACACTCTTAGGAACTATTCAGGACATTGTGAATACTAATGTAGTTAACGCAATTCATTGTAATTTATCCATACTAGCCCACATTCAGCATGACTTGGTGCAACTGTTTCCAAGTACAAAATTTAGATACACTAAAACATATGTAACGGACGTTTTTGACCAGAATGATCAGTTGGAAATAATAGCTGCGGAGCATAATCGTGCACACCGTGCAGCACAGGAAAATGTTAAGCAAATCTTGAGGGACTATTTTTTCCCAAAGATGGAAAAGAAAGCCAAAGAGGTTGTTTTAAACTGTAGGATCTGCTCTAAATCGAAGTACAATAGGCAGCATCGGAAACATAAAATAGCAGATACACCATTCCACTATACTCAGGAGAGATCCTGCATATTGACATTTTTTCTACCGACTCAAAGTATTTCTTGACTTGTGTAGACAAGTTCTCAAAATTCGCAGTCGTTCAGACCATTGCGTCGAGAACAATTTTGGACATAAAGCCCCAATTAATACAAATTTTGAACATTTTTCCAAAACAAAAATTATTTATTGTGACAACGAAAAATCGTTGAATTCAAACACTGTCAGACAACTTCTTTCCAATAATTTTGGTATTAATATCATCAATGCTCCACCTTTGCATAGCTGCTCCAATGGTCAGGTGGAGAGGTTTCACAGCACTTTAATTGAAATTGCTAGATGCCTGAAGTTGGAAAGATGTATTGATGATACGATGGATCTAATCTTGCTGTCAACCATTGAATATAACAAAACAATACATTCTGTTACTAAAATGAGGCCAGTAGACGTATTTAGATCCAGCATTGATGAACCGAATAATGAAGTATCTGAACGTATTAGATGTGCGCAACAAAAAGAGCTCACAAGTCACAACAGAAACAGAACCGAGCGTGTTTTTAAAGAAGGAGATAAAGTTATGGTAAAAAGAAATACTAGACTAGGTAATAAGTTAACACCACTTTTTGAGGAACATACAATTGAAAAAGACCTAGGGAGTACAGTTTTAATTAAGGGGAGGGTGGTCCATAAAGACAATTTAAGGTAAATACTAATCTGGCCACATTTCTTCTTTGATACTCCAATAACAGAAACCTAGGCTTATTACAAAAAATTAAATTTTGCTACATCGAATTCTATGGTGACTAGGTAACTGAGCATCTCACGAATATTCATTTCTACTATGTAAAACTTTTGTACTTTGAAATTTTTGTTAACTATAATGAAATGGAAATTTATGTTAAGTTATAACGATAGTTATTAGATTTAAGAACAACCAACTTGGCAACCATGTAAATGCAACTTGCTCACAGATACCAGCATTTTAGACTCTCATGGATTTATGATACCGCTGTTAAACTGCTGTAAAATTTCTCAATGCTCGACCATTCATAATCATCGTTCTCTCTATCTCAGTCATTAACTTGTAACTCATTCCTGTTCCCATATATGTATGGGTCTGCGGAACTAATGCCAAAAGTAAAGTGACTCAACCATAATCATACAAAATTATAACTCAACCTATTCTATGTGCAACACTGTTATTGGTCAAAAGTTTATGCAATGATATCGTTGTGATAATCTATCAAATCATACAAATGAAATTAATTTAGGCATTATTGTTGAGGATCGTGGACGTCCCTCATTTAGAAGGGGAGGAGTTAAGCAGTAATAACTGCTGGTCACCCACATAAAAGCATTAACAAAAGCTGTTAGGCATGTGTGCACCGAACGCTGTGAGAGAGATCACTGTAGTTAACAGCTACTACTTTACATCCCAGCAGTTGTAAAGCAAGTGCGAACCAACTGCCGTGAAAGCGATCATTGGATGGAGAACTGCGACTTAACATGGCCAATAGTTCGAAAACAAGCGTGGGCGAACTAAGGTGAGAGCAAACTGAGCAGCTAACAGCGAGATGTAACAGAGAGCGAGGTTTAGTTGTTCCAATCAGAATAACAGCAGTGCGGTCTGTTGCAATTAGACCTTTTAGCAGGACACGTTGGTTGCTAAAAGAAGACAGTACTTTAAGATCATTTTTGTAAAAATACTTTAATTAAATAAAGCTGATATTTAAAATTAATTGAAAGTAAAATTATAATTTATATACACATTTAGCAAGCGATATCGAAATGCTCCAAATCATTAGTTTAACATATTTTAGTTAATTAACCTTCTTTAACGTACTGAAGTTGATATAAAGCCATGGCGGCATCACGGCAGTGCATTTAGAAGAAATCCGTAATCTTATATTTAGGTATAAAGTCGATTTTGTTGTATATACACATTTAGCAATCGATATCGAGATGCTTCAACTCATTAGTTTAACATATTTAAGTTAATAAACCTTCTATAACGAACTGAAGTTGATATAAAGCCATGGCGGCATAACGGCACTGCATGTAGAAGAATTCCGTAATGTTATATTTAGGTATAAGTCGATATTGTTGTATTTACACATTTAGCAATCGATATCGAGATGCTTCAACTCTTTAGCTTAACATATTTAAGTTAATAAACCTGATTTTCTTGTATATACAAGCGATATCAAAATGCTTCAAATCATTATTTTAATATATTTAATTTAATTAACCTTCTTTAACGTATTGAAGTTGATACAAAGCCATGGCGGCAAAAACGGCAGTGCATTTAGAAGAAATCCGTAATCTTATATTTAGGTATATAGTCGATTTTGTTGTATATACACATTAAGCAATCGATATCGAGATGCTTCAACTCATTATTTTAACATATTTAAGTTAATAAACCTTCTTTAACGATCTGAAGTTGGCATATAGCCACGGCGGCATTACGGCAGTGCATGTAGAAGAATTCCGTAATCTTTTATTTAGGTATAAAGTCGATTTTCTTGTATATACACATTTAGCAAGCGATATCGAAATGCTTCAAATCATTAGTTTAACATATTTAATTTAAATTTAAACCCTTTCTTTAACGTACTGAAGTTGATATAAAGGAATAGGGGCATAACGGCAGTGCATTTAGAAAAATTCCGTAATGTTATATTTAGGTATGAAGTCGATTTTGTTGTATATACACATTTAGCAAGCGATATCGAAATGCTTCAAATCATTAGTTTAACATATTTAAGTTAATAAACCTTCTTTAACGAACTGAAGTTGGCATAAAGCCATGGCGGTATAACGGCAGCGCATTTGAAAAAATTCCGTTATCTTATATTTAAATATAAATTCGATTTTCTTGTATATACACATTTAGCAAGCGATATCGAAATGCTTCAAATCATTAGTTTAACATATTTAAGTTAATTAATCTTCGTTAACGTATTGAAGTTGATATAAAGCTATGGCGGCATAACGGCAGTGCATTGAGAAGAATTCCGTAATCTTATATTTATGTATAAAGTCGATTTTCTTATATATACACATTTAGCAATCGATATCGAAATGCTTCAAATCATTAGTTTAAAATATTTAATTTAATAAACCTTCTTTAACGAACGGAAGTTGGCGTAAAGCCATTGCGGCATAACGGCAGTGCGATTAGAGGAATTCAGTAATCTTATATTTAGGTATAAAGTCAATTTTGTTGTATATACACATTTAGCAATCGATATCGAGATGCTTAAACTCATTAGTTTAACATTTTTAAGTTAATAAACCTTCTTTATCGTATTGAAGTTGATATAAAGCCATGGCGGCATAACGGCAGTGCATTTAGAAGAATCCCGTTATCTTATATTAAGGTAAAAATTCGATTTTCTTGTATATACAAGCGATATCGAAATGCCTCAAATCATTAGTTTAACATATTTAAGTTAATTAACCCTTTTTATCTTACTGAAGTCTACAAACATCCTAACGGCAAAGCATTTAGAAGAATTCCGTAATCTTATATTTAGGTATAAAGTCGATTTTCTTGTATATTTGCATTTAGCAATCGATTTCGAAAATCTTCAAATCATTAGTTTAACATATTTAAGTTAATAAAGCTTCTTTAACGCACTGAAGTTAACACAAAGCCATGGCGGTATAACGGCAGTTCATGTAGAAGAATTCCGTAATTTTATATTTAGGTATAAAGTCGATTTTCTTGTATATACACATTAAGCAATCGATAACAAAATGCCCCAAATCATTAGTTTAACATTTTAAAGTTAATTAACCCTCTTTATCTTACGGAAGTCTACAAACGCCTTAATGGCATAACGGCAAAGCATTTAGAAGAATTCCGTAATCTTATATTTGGGTTTAAAAAGTGGGTTTTTGTTGTTTATATGCATTTAGCAATCGATATCTAAATGCTTCAAATCATTAGTTTAACATATTTAAGTTAATTAACCCCCTTTATCTTACTGAAGTCTACAAACGCCTTAACGGCATAACGGCAAAGCTTTTTAGAAAGATTCCGTAATCTTATATTTAGGTATAAAGTCGATTTTGTTGTATATACACATTTAGCATTAAGCATTAAGCAATCGATTTCGAAATGCTTCAAATAACTAGTGTAACATATCTTAGTTAATAAACCTTCTTAAACGAACTGAAGTTAACATAAAGCCATAACGGCATAACGGCAGTGCATTTAGAAACATTCCGTAATCTTATATTTAGGTATAAAGTCGGTTTTCTTGTATATATGCATTAAGCAACCGTTTTCGAAATGCTTCAAAGAACTAGTGAAACATATCTAAGTTAATAAACCTTTTTAATCGAACTGAATTTAACATAAAGCCATAACGGCAGCGCATTTGGAAGAATTCCGTAAACTTATATTTAGGTATAAAGTCGATTTTGTTGTGTATATGCATTTAGCAATCGATTTCGAAAATCTTCAAATCATTAGTTTAACATATTTAAGTTAATAAAGCTTCTTTAACGCACTGAAGTTAACACAAAGCCATGACGGCATAACGGCAGTTCATGTAGAAGAATTCCGTAATCTTATATTTAGGTATAAAGTCGATTTTCTTGTATATACACATTTAGCAATCGATATCGAAATGCCTCACATCATTAGTTTAATATATTTAAATTAATTAACCGTCTCTATCTTACTGAAGTCTACAAACGCCTTAACGGCATAAGGGCAAAGCATTTAGAAGAATTACGTAATCTTATATTTAGGTATAAAGTCGATTTTGTTGTATATACTCTTTTAGCAATCGAAATCGAAATGCTTCAAATCATTAGTTTAATAAACTTAAGTTAATAAAGCTTCTTTAACGCACTGAAGTTAACACAAAGCCATGGCGGCATAACGGCAGTGCATTTAGAAGCATTCCGTAAGCTTATATTTAGGTAAAAAGTCGATTTTGTTGTATATACACATTTAGCACTCGATATCAAAATGCTTCAAATCATTAGTTTAACATTTTTAAGTTAATTAACCTTTTTTAACGTATTTAAGTTGATATAAAGCCATGGTGGCATTACGACAGTGTATTTGGAAGAATTCCGTACTCTTATATTTAGGTATAAAGTCGATTTTCGTGTATATATGCATTACGCAATCGATATCGAAATGCTTCAAATAACTGGTTTAACATATTTAAGTTAATAAACCTTCTTTAACTTACTGAAGTTAACATAAAGCCATAACGGTATAACGGCAGTGCATTTGGAAGAATTCCGTAATCTTATATTTATGTGTAAAGTCGATTTTCTTGTATATACACATTTAGCCTCAAATCATTAGTTTAACTTTTTTAAGTTAATTAACCCCCTTTATCTTACTGAAGTCTACAAACGCCTTAACGGCATAACGGCAGTGCATGTAAAAGAATTCCGTTATCATATTTTTAGGTATAAAGTCGCTTTTCTTGTATATACACATTTAGCAATTGAAATCGAAACGCTTCAGATCATTAGTTTAACATATTCAAGTTAATTAACCCTCTTTATCTTACTGAAGTACACAAACGCCTTAACGCCATAACGGAAAAGCATTTAGAAGAATTACGAAATCTTATATTTAGGTAAAAAGTCGATTTTCTTGTATATGCTCATTTAGCAATCAAAATCGAAATGCTTCAAATCATTAGTTTAACATATTTAAGTTAATTAACCCTTTTATCTTACTGAAGTCTACAAACGCCTTAACGGCATAACGGCAAAGCTTTTAGAAGAATTCCGAAATCTAATATTTAGGTAAAAAGTCGATTTTCTTGTATATACTCATTTAGCAATCGATATCGAAAAGCCTCAAATCATTAGTTTAACATATCTGAGTTAATTAACCCTTTTTTTCTTACTGAAGTCTACAAACGCCTTAATGGCATAACGGCAAAGCATTAAGAAGAATTACGTAAACTTATATTTAGGCATAAAGTCGATTTTGTTGTTTATATGCATTTAGCAATCGATTTCGAAAATCTTCAAATCATTAGTTTAACATATTTAAGTTAATAAAGCTTCTTTAACGCACTGAAGTTAACACAAAGCCGTGGCGGCATAACGGCAGTGCATGTAGAAGAATTCCGTAAGCTTATATTTAGGTAAAAAGTCGATTTTCTTGTAT
>JAPZAG010002784.1:0-14311 GCA_027475135.1 Bactrocera correcta | reverse complement strand
CACGGCCGCGTTGCAAGAAAGTTACCCTACCTAAATGAGGCGAATAGGAAAAAACGACAAACATTTTATGAAGAGCACATATTGAAACCTCAAAATTTTTGGCATAAAGTGCTCTGGACTGATGAATCGATGATTAGACTTCGTTACTCTCACGGTATGGTTTACGTTTGGCGCTCACCCGAACAAGAACTATCATACACGTGCACTCTACCCACAGTTAAGTCGGTGGAAAAAGGCTTAATGGTTTGGGGGTGCTTGTCTGCGAATGGCCCTGGCAGTATTGTAGTCCTGGAAGGAAAAGTTACTGCTACAGTTTATTTAAATATTTTAAAGGAGCACGCGATCCCCGAGGGTCACCGCCTAATTGGCCATGATTTCCTTCTTCAACAAGACTATGCGCCAATTCATACTGCGAAAATCATCACAGAAGATCTACAAAATGAAAATGTGAGTGTATTGAAATGGCCTCCTCAAAGCCCTGACTTGTCACCAATTGAAAATGCTTGGGCAATCCTTAAGATACGTATAGCTGAAGAGAAACCCCAAAACCTGACTGATTTGAAGGACTGCATTTATAACATTTGGAACAATTTTCCTCAAAATGAGTGTTTGAAGCTTATCAACTCCATGCAACAACGATTGGGTCAACTAGCTACACGAAATTATATACATTGTGGATATTAAAGAATTTGATAACTTATTTTTTCTACATGCAATTTACTGTATGTGTTTATGTTTTCCTTTTATAAAAGCAAAAAACTAATGTTTTGTTTTAAAATTACTTTCATTAAATACTTTGAAATATGGTCTCAATAAAAAACAAATATTTTGTCTGAAAAATGTAAACTTTAAAATTGTATTCACTTCGCTGATTTATATTTCACTTTGATAACTTACTTTTTCTAGCTACTGTATTTAGGTAAAAGGTCGATTTTCTTGTATATACACATTTAGCTATCGATATCAAAATGCTTCAAATCATTCGTTTAACATATTTAAGTTAGTTAGCCTTCTTTAACGTAATGAAGTTGATATAAAGCCATGGCGGCATAACGACAGTCCATTTAGAAGAATTCCGTAATCTTATATTTAGGTATAAAGTCGATTTTGTTGTATATACGCATTAAGCAATCGATATCGAAATGCTTCAAATCATTAGTTTAACATATTTAAGTTAATTAACCTTCTTTAACGTATTGAAGTTGATATAAAGCCATGGCGGCATATCGACAGTACATTTGGAAGAATTCCGTAGTCTTATATTTAGGTATAAAGTCGATTTTCTGATATATATACATTAAGCAATCGATATCGAAATGCTTTAAATAACTGGTTTAATATATTTAAGTTAATAAGCTTCTTTAACGAACTGAAGTTGGCTTAAGGCCATGGCGGCATAACGGCAGTGCATTTAGAAGAATTCCGTAATCTTATATTTAGGTATAAAGTCGATTTTCTTGTATATACACATTTAGCTATCGATATCGAGATGCTTCAACTCATTAGTTTAACATATTTAAGTTAATAAATCTTCTTTAACGAACTGAAGTTGGCATAAAGCAATGGCGGCATAACGGCAGTGCATGTAGAAGAATTCCGTTATCTTATATTTAGGTATAAAGTCGATTTGCTTGTATTTACACATTTAGCAATCGATATCGAAATGCATCAAATAACTGGTTTAGCATATTTAAGTTAATTAACCTTCTTTATCTTACTGAAGTTTACATAAAGCAATAACCGCATAACGGCAGTATATTTATATGAATTCCGTTATCTTATATTTAGGTATAAAGTCGATTTTGTTGTACATACACATTTAGCAATCGATATCGAAATGCTTCAAATCATTAGTTTAACATATTTAAGTTAGTTAACCTTCTTTACCGTAATGAAGGTGATATAAAGCCATGGCGGCATAACGAGAGTGCATTTTGAAGAATTCCGTAATCTTATATTTAGGTATAAAGACGATTTTGTTGTACATACATATTTAGCAGTCGATATCGAAATGCTTCAAATCATTAGTTTAACATATTTAAGTTAGTTAACCGTCTTTACCGTAATGAAGGGGATATAATACCATGGCGGCATAACGAGAGTGCTTTTAGAAGAATTCCGTAATCTTATTTTTAGGTAAAAAGTCGATTTTGTTGTATATACGCATCTAGCAATCGATATCGAAATGCTTCAAATCATAAGTTTAACATATTTAAGTTAATTAACCTTCTTTAACGTATTGAAGTTGATGTAAAGCCATGGCAGCAAAACGACAATACATTTGAAAGAATTCCGTAATCTCATATTTAGGTATAAAATCGGTTTTGTTGTACATACACATTTAGCAATCGATATCGAAATGCTTCAAATCATTAGTTTAACATATTTAAGTTAGTTAACCTTCTTTGACGAACGGAAGTTGGCTTAAAGCCATGGCGGCATAACGGCAGTGAATTTAGAAGAATTCCGTTATCTTATATTTAGGTATAAAGTCGATTTTGTTGTTCATACACATTTAGCAATCGATATCGAAATGCTTCAAATCATTAGTTTAACATATTTAAGTTAGTTAACCTTCTTTAACATATTGAAGTTGATATAAAGAAATGGCGGCATAACGACAGTACATTTAGAAGAATTCCGTAGTCTTATATTTAGGTATAAAGTCGATTTTCTTGTATATACACATTTAGCTATCGATATCGAAATGCTTGAAATCATTAGTTTAACATATTTAAGTTAATTAACCTTCTTTAACGTATTGAAGTTGATATAAAGCCATGGCGGCATAACGACAGTACATTTGGAAGAATAGCCATGGCGGCATAACGGCAGTGCATTTAGAAGAATTCCGTTATCTTATATTTATGTATAAAGTTGATTTTGTTGTATATACACATTTAGCAATCGATATCGAAATGCTTCAAATCATTAGTTTAACATATTTAAGTTAATAAACCTTCTTTAACGAACGGAAGTTGGCTTAAAGCCATGGCGGCATAACGACAGTGCATTTAGAAGAATTCCGTAATCTTATATTAGGTATAAAGTCGATTTTCTTGTATATACACATTAAGCTATCGATATCGAAATGCTTCAAATCATTAGTTTAACATATTTAAGTTAATAAACCTTCTTTAACGAACGGAAGTTGGCTTAAAGCCATGGCGGCATAACGGCAGTGCATTTAGATGAATTCCGTAATCTCATATTTAGGTATAAAGTCGATTTTGTTGTACATACACATTTAGCAATCGATATCGAAATGCTTCAAATCATTAGTTTAACATATTTAAGTTAGTTAACCTTCTTTAACATATTGAAGTTGATATAAAAAAATGGCGGCATAACGACAGTGCATTTAGAAGAATTCCGTAATCTTATATTTAGGTATAAAGTCGATTTTCTTGTATATACACATTTAGCAATCGATAACGAAATGCTTCAAATCACTAGTTTAACATATTTAAGTTAAATAGCCTTCTTTAACGTAATGAAGGTGATATAAAGCAATGGCGGCATAACGACAGTGCATTTAGAAGAATTCCGTAATCTTATATTTAGGTATAAAGTCGATTTTCTTGTATATACACATTTAGCAATCGATAACGAAATGCTTCAAATCACTAGTTTAACATATTTAAGTTAAATAGCCTTCTTTAACGAACTGAAGTTGCCTTATGGCCATGGCGGCATAACGGCAGTGCATTTAGAAGAATTCCGTAATCTTTTATTTAGGTATTAATTCGATTTTCTTGTATATACACATTTAGCTATCGATATCGAAACGCTTCAAATCATTAGTTTAACATATTTAAGTTATTTAACCTTCTTTAACGTATTGAAGTTGATATAAAGCCATGACAGCATAACGACAATACATTTTGTTGTATATACACATTAGCAATCGATATCGAGATGGTTCAACTCATTAGTTTAACATATTTAAGTTAATTAACCTTATTTTTCCTACGGAAGTGTACGTAAAGCCATAACGGTATAACGGCAGTGCATTTGGAAGAATTCCGTAATCTTATATTTAGGTATAAAATCGATTTTCTTTTATATACACATTTAGATATCGATATCGAAATGCTTAAAATCATTCGTTTAACATATTTAAGTTAATAAACCTTTTTTAACGTAATGAAGGTGATATAAAGCAATGGCGGCATAACGACAGTGCATTTAGAAGAATTCCGTAATCTTATATTTAGGTATAAAGTCGATTTTCTTGTATATACACATTTAGCAATCGATAACGAAATGCTTCAAATCACTAGTTTAACATATTTAAGTTAAATAGCCTTCTTTAACGAACTGAAGTTGCTTATGGCCATGGCGGCATAACGGCAGTGCATTTAGAAGAATTCCGTAATCTTTTATTTAGGTATTAAGTCGATTTTCTTGTATATACACATTTAGCTATCGATATCGAAACGCTTCAAATCATTAGTTTAACATATTTAAGTTAATTAACCTTCTTTAACGTATTGAAGTTGATATAAAGCCATGACAGCATAACGACAATACATTTGGAACGATTCCGTAGTCTTATATTTATGTATAAAGTTGATTTTCTTGTATATACACTTTTAGCAATCGATATCGAAATGCTTCAAATCATTAGCTTATTATATTTAAGCTAATAAACCTTCTTTAACGAACGGAAGTTGGCTTAAAACCATGGCGGCATAACGGCAGTGCATTGAGAAGAATTCCGTAATCTTATATTAGGTATAACGTCGATTTTCTTGTATATACACATTTAGCTATCGATATCGAAATGCTTTAAATCATTAGTTTAACATATTTAAGTTAATAAACCTTCTTTAACGTATTGAAGTTGATATAAAGCCATGGCAGCATAACGACAATACATTTGGAACGATTCCGTAGTCTTATATTTATGTATAAAGTCGATTTGGTTGTATATACATATTTGGCAATCGATATCGAAATGCTTCAAACAACTGGTTTAACATATTTAAGTTAATAAGCCTTCTTTAACGAACTGAAGTTGGCTTAACCCCATGGCGGCATAACGGCAGTGCAATTAGAAGAATTCTGTAATCTTATATTTAGGTATAAAGTCGATTTTCTCGTATATACACATTTAGCTATCGATATCGAAATGCTTTAAATCATTAGTTTAACATATTTAAGTTAATTAACCTTCTTTAAC
The DNA here is from genome assembly GCA_027475135.1 of Bactrocera correcta. NCBI lineage: Eukaryota > Metazoa > Arthropoda > Insecta > Diptera > Tephritidae > Bactrocera > Bactrocera correcta. The sequence continues at coordinate 9,126 of JAPZAG010002784.1, read as the reverse complement.
GTAATGAAGTTGATATAAAGCCATGGCGGCATAACGACAGTACATTTAGAAGAATTCCGTTATTTTATATTTAGGTGTAAAGTCGATTTTTTTGTATATACACATTTAGCGATCGATATCGAGATGCTTCAACTCATTAGTTTAACATACTTATGTTAATAAACCTTCTTTAACGATCTGAAGTTGGCATGTAGCCATGGCGGCATAACGGCAGTGCATTTAGAAGAATTCCGTTATTTTATATTTAGGTGTAAAGTCGATTTTGTTGTATATACATATTTGGCAATCGATATCGAGATGCTTCAACTCATTTGTTTAACATATTTAAGTTAATAAATCTTCTTTGACGAACTGAAGTTGGCATGCAGCCATGGGGGCATAACGGCAGTGCATTTAGAAGAATTCCGTTATCTTATATTTAGGTGTAAAGTCGATTTTGTTGTATATACGTATTTGGCAATCGATATCGAGATGCTTCAACTCATTAGTTTAACATTTTTAAGTTAATAAATCTTCTTTGACGAACTGAAGTTGGCATAAAGCTATGGCGGCATAACGGCAGTGCATGTAGAAGAATTCCGTTATCTTATATTTAGGTATAAAGTCGATTTTCTTGTATTTACACATTCAGCTATCGATATCGAAATGCTTCAAATCATTCTTTTAAACATTTTTAAGTTAGTTAACCTTCTTTAACGTAATGAAGGTGATATAGAGCCATGGCGGCATAACGACAGTGCATTTAGAAGAATTCCGTAATCTTATATTTAGGTATAAAGCCGCTTTCGTTGTACATACTCATTTAGCAGTCGATATCGAAATGCTTCAAATCATTAGTTTAGCATATTTAAGTTAGTTAACCTACTTTAACGCATTGAAGATGGCATAAAGCTATGGCGGCATAACGGCAGTGCATGTAGAAGAATTCCGTTATCTTATATTTAGGTAAAAAGTCGATTTTCTTGTATTTACACATTTAGCAATCGATATCCAAATGCATCAAATAACTGGTTTAGCATATTTAAGTTAATTAACCTTCTTTATCTTACTGAAGTTTACATAAAGCAATAACGGCATAACGGCAGTATATTTATATGAATTCCTTTATCTTATATTTAGGTAAAAAGCCGATTTGTTGTACATACACATTTAGCAATCGACATCGAAATGCTTCAAATCATTAGTTTAACATATTTAAGTTAATTAACCTTCTTTAACGTATTGAAGTTGATGTAAAGCCATGGCGGCATAACGACAGGTCATTTAGAAGAATTCCGTAATCTTATATTTAGGTATAAAGTCGATTTTGTTGTTTATACACATTAGCAATCGATATCGAGATGGTTCAACTCATTAGTTTAACATATTTAAGTTAATTAACCATATTTTTCCTACGGAAGTGTACGTAAAGCCATAACGGTATAACGGCAGTGCATTTCGAAGAATTCTGTAATCCTATATTAGGTATAAAGTCGGTTTTCTTGTATATACACATTTAGCTATCGATATCGAAATGCTTCAAATCATAGTTTAACAAATTTAAGTTAATAAACCTTCTTTAACGAACGGAAGTTGGCGAGAGCCATGGCGGCATAACGGCAGTGCATTTAGAAGAAATCCGTTATCGTGTATTTATGTATAAAGTCGATTTTCTTAAATATGCACATTTAGCAATCGATAACGAAATGCTGCAGAACATTAGTTTAACATATTTAAGTTAATTAACCTTCTTTATCTTACTGAAGTTTACATAAAGCCATAACGGCATAACGGCAGTATATTTATATGAAATCCGTGATCTTATATATAGGTATAAAGTCGATTTTGTTGTACATACACATTTAGCAATCGATATCGAAATGCTCTTAATCATTAGTTTAACATATGTAATTTAGTTAACCTTCTTTAACGTAATGAAGGTGATATAAAGCCATGGCGGCATAACGGCAGTGCATTTAGAAGACTTCCCTTATCGTATATTTATGTATAAAGTCGATTTTATTGTATATACACATTTAGCAATCGATATCGAAATGCTTCAAATCATTAGTTTAACATATTTAAGTTAATTGACCTTCGTTATCTTACTGAAGTTTACATAAAGCCAAAACGGTATAACGCCAGTGCATTTGGAAGAATTCCGTAAACTTATATTTAGCTAAAAAGTCGATTTTCTTGTATATACACATTTAGCTATCGACATCGAAATGCTTCATATCATTCGTTTAACATATTTAAGTTAGTTAACCTTCTTTAACGTAATGAAGGTGATATAAAGCCATGGCGGCATAACGACAGTGCATTTAGAAGAATTCCGTAATCTTATATTTATGTATAAAGTCGATTTTCTTGTATATACACATTTAGCAATCGATATCGAAATGCTTCAAATCATTAGTTTAACATATTTAAGTTAATAAACCTTCTTTAACGAACGGAAGTTGGCTTAAAGCCATGGCGGCATAACGGCAGTGCATTTAGAAGAATTCCGTAATCTTATATTTATGTATAAAGTCAATTTTCTTGTATATACACATTTAGCTATCGATATCGAAATGCTTCAAATCTTTCGTTTAACATATTTAAGTTCGTTAACCTTCTTTAACGTAATGAAGGTGATATAAAGCCATGGCGGCATAACAGTGCATTTAGAAGAATTCCGTAATCTTATATTTAGGCAAAAAGTCGATTTTCTTGTATATACACATTTAGCAATCGATATTGAAATGCTTTAAATCATTAGTTTAACATATTTAAGTTAATTAACCTTATTTAACGAACGGAAGTTGGCTTAAAGCCATGGCGGCATAACGGCAGTGCATTTAGAAGAATTCCGTCATTTTATATTTATGTAAAAAGGGTCGATTTTCTTGTATATACACATTAAGCTATCGGTATCGAAATGCTTCAAATCATTCGTTTAACATATTTAAGTTCGTTAACCTTCTTTAACGTAATGAAGGTGATATAAAGCCATGGCGGCATAACGACAGTGCATTTGGAAGAATTCCGTAATCTTATATTTAGGTAAAAAGTCGATTTTCTTGTATATACACATTTAGCTATCGATATCGAAATGCTTCAAATCATTCGTTTAACATATTTAAGTTCGTTAACCTTCTTTAACGTAATGATGGTGATATAAAGCCATGCCGGCATAACGACAGTGCATTTAGAAAAATTTCCCGTAATCTTATATTTAGGTATAAAGTCGATTTTCTTGTATATCCCACATTTAGCAATCGATAACGAAATGCTTCAAATCACTAGTTTAACATATTTAAGTTAAATAGCCTTCTTTAACGTAATGAAGGTGACATAAAGCCATGGCGGCATAACGACAGTACATTTGGAAGAATTCCGTAATCTTATGTTTAGGTATTAATTCGATTTTCTCTTACATACACATTTAGCAAGCGATATCGAAATGCTTCAAATCATTAGTTTAACAAATTTAAGTTAATTAACCTTCTTTAACGTATTGAAGGTGATATAAAGCCATGGCGGCATAACGACAGTACATTTGGAAGAATTCCGTAATCTTATATCTAGGTATAAAGTCGATTTTCTTTTATATATGCATTAAGCAATCGATATCGAAATGCTTCAAATAACGGGGTTTAACATATTTAAGTTAATAAACCTTCTTTAACGAACTGAAGTTAACATAAAGACATAACGGCATAACGGCAATGCATTTAGGAAAATTCCGTTATCGCGTATTTATGTACAAAGTCGATTTTCTTAAATATTCGCATTTAGCAATCGATAACGAAATGCTGCAAAACATTATTTTAAACATATTTAAGTTAATTAACCTTCTTTATCTTACTGAAGTTTACATAAAGCCATAACGGCATAACGGCAGTATATTTATTGAATTCCGTTATCTTATATTTAGGTATAAAGTCGATTTTGTTTTACATACACATTTAGCAATCGATATCGAAATGCTTCAAATCATTAGTTTAACATATTTAAGTTAGTTAACCTTCTTTAACGTAATGAAGGTGATATAAAGCCATGGCGGCATAACGGCAGTGCATTTAGAAGAATTCCGTTATCGTATATTTAAGTACAAAGTTGATTTTGTTGTATATACACATTTAGCAATCGATATCGAAATGCTTCAAATCATTAGTTTAACAAATTTAAGTTAATTAACCTTCTTTAACGAACGGAAGTTGGCTTAAAGCCATGGCGGCATAACGGCAGTGCATTTGGAAGAATTCCGTAATCTTATATTTAGGTATAAAGTTGATTTTCTTGTATATACACATTTAGCTATCGATATCGAAATGCTTCAAATCATTCGTTTAACATATTTAAGTTCGTTAACCTTCTTTAACGTAATGATGGTGATATAAAGCCATGGCGGCATAACGACAGTGCATTTAGAAGAATTCCGTAATCTTATATTTAGGTATAAAGTTGATTTCCTTGTATATACACATTTAGCTATCGATATCGAAATGCTTCAAATCATTAGTTTAACATATTTAAGTTCGTTAACCTTCTTTAACGTAATGAAGGTGATATAAAGCCATGGGGGCATAACGACAGTGCATTTAGAAGAATTCCGTAATCTTATATTTTGGTATAAAATCGATTTTCTTGTATATACACTTTTAGCAATCGATATCGAAATGCTTCAAATAATTAGTTTAACATATTTAGGTTAATAAACCTTCTTCAACGAACGGAAGTTGGCTTAAAGCCATGGCGGCATAACGGCAGTGCATTTAGAAGAATTCCGTAATTTTATATTTATGTATAAAGTCGATTTTCTTGTATATACACATTAAGCTATCGATATCGAAATGCTTCAAATCATTCGTTTAACATATTTAAGTTCGTTAACCTTCTTTAACGTAATGAAGGTGATATAAAGCCATGGCGGCATAACGACAGTGCATTTAGAAGAATTCCGTAATCTTATATTTAGGCATAAAGTCGATTTTCTTTAATATTCACATTTAGCAATCGATAACGAAATGCTTCAAATCATTAGTTTAACATATTTAATTTAAAATAAACCTTCTTTAACGTATTGAAGTTGGCTTAAAGCCATAACGGCATAACGGCAGTGCATTTGGAAGAATTCCGTAATTTTTATATTTAGGTAAAAAGTCGATTTTCTTGTATATACACATTTAGCTATCAATATCGAAATGCTTCAAATCATTAGTTTAACATATTTAAGTTCATTAACCTTCTTTAACGTAATGATGGTGATATAAAGCCATGGCGGCATAACGACAGTGCATTTAGAAGAATTCCGTAATCTTATATTTATGTATAAAGTCGATTTTCTTGTATATACACATTTAGCAATCGATATCGAAATGCTTCAAATCATTAGTTTAACATATTTAAGTTAATTAGCCTTCTTTAACGTAATGAAGGTGACATGAAGACATGGCGGCTTAACGACAGTACATTTGGAAGAATTCCGTAATCTTATGTTTAGGTATAAATTCGATTTTCTTTTACATACACATTTAGCTATCGATATCGAAATGCTTCAAATCATTAGTTTAAAAAATTTTAAGTTAAATAATCTTCTTTAACGTATTGAAGTTGATATAAAGTCATGGCGGCATAACGACAGTACATTTGGAAGAATTCCGTAGTCTTATATTTGGGTATAAGGCGATTTTCTTTTATATGTGCATTAAGCAATCGATATCGAAATGCTTCAAATACCGGGTTTTTAACATATTTAAGTTAATTAACCTTTTTTAACGGTTTGAAGTTAACATAAAGCCTAATTGGTATAATGGCAGTGCATTTGGAAGAATTCCGTAAACTTATATTTAGGTATAATGTCGATTTTGTTGTATTTACACATTTAGCAATCGATATCGAGATGCTTCAAATCATTATTTTAAAGATATTTAAGTTAATTAACCTTATTTTTCTTACTGAAGTTTACGTAAAGCCATAACGGTATAACGGCGATACATTTGGAAGAATTCCGTAATCTTATATTTGGGTTTAAAAAAAACGATTTTGTTGTTTATACACATTTGCAATCAATATCGAGATGGTTCTTTTCATTATTTTAACATATTTAAGTTAATAAACCTTTTTTAAAATGATCTGAAGTTGGCATAAAGCCATGGCGGCATATCGGCAGTGTATTTAGAAGAATTCCGTAATCTTATATTTAGGTATAAAGTCGATTTTCTTGTATATACACATTTAGCAATCGATAACGAAATGCTTCAAATCATTAGTTGAACATATTTAAGTTAGTTAAACTTCTTTAACGTAATGAAGGTGATATAAAGCCATGGCGGCATAACGACAGTCGATTTGGAAGAATTCCGTAATCTTATATTTAGGTATAAGGTCGATTTTTTTGTAAAATACACATTTAGCAATCGATATCGAAATGCTTTAAATCATTAGTTTAACATATTTAAGTTAATTAACCTTATTTTTCTTACTGAAGTTTACGTAAAGCCATAACGGTATAACGGCGATGCATTTGGAAGAAATCCGTTATCGTATATTTATGTATAAAGTCGATTTTCTTGTATATAACTGATAACTGATAACTGGTTTAACATATTTAAGTTAATAAACCTTCTTTAGCGAACTAAAGTTGACATAAAGCCATAACGGCACTGCATCTGGAAGAATTCCGTAGACTTATATTTAGGCATAAATTCGATTTTCTTGTATATACACATTTTGCAATCGGTACCGAAATGCTTCAAATAACTGGTTTAGCATGTTTAAGTTAATTAACCTTCTTTAACGTATTGAAGTTTACATAAAGCCATAACGGCATAACGGCAGTGTATTTATATGAATTCCGTTATCTTATATTTAAGTATAAAGTCGATTTTGTTGTACATACACATTTAGCAATCGATATCGAAATGCTTCAAATCATTAGTTGAACATATTTAAGTTAGTTAACCTTCTTTAACGTAATGAAGGTGATATAAAGCCATGGCGGCATAACGGCAGTGCATTTAGAAGAATTCCGTTATCGTATATTTATGTATAAAGTCGATTTTGTTGTATATACACATTTAGCAATCGATATCGAAATGCTTCAAATCATTAGTTTAACATTTTTAAGTTAATAAACCTTATTTAACGAACGGAAGTTGTCTTAAAGCCATGGCGGCATAACGGCAGTGCATTTAGAAGAATTCCGTAATCTTATATTTATGTATAAAGTCGATTTTCTTGTATATACACATTTAGCTATCGATATCGAAATGCATTAAATAACTGGTTTAGCATATTTGAGTTAATTAACCTTCTTTATCTTACTGAAGTTTACATAAAGCAATAACGGCATAACGGCAGTATGTCTATATGAATTCCTTTATCTTATATTTAGGTATAAAGTCGATTTTGTTGTACATACACATTTAGCAATCGATATCGAAATGCTTCAAATCATTAGTTTAACATATTTAAGATAATTAACCTTCGTTATCTTACTGAAGTTTACATAACGCCAAAACGGTATAACGCCAGTGCATTTGAAGAATTCCGTAAACTTTTATTGAGGTAAAAAGTCGATTTTCTTGTATATACACATTTAGCTATCGATATCGAAATGCTTCAAATCATTCGTTTAACATATTTAAGTTCGTTAACCTTCTTTAACGTAATGAAGGTGATATAAAGCCATGGCGGCATAACGACAGTGCATTTAGAAGAATTCCGCAATCTTATATTTAGGTATAAAGTCGCTTTTCTTGTATATACACATTTAGCAATCGATATCGAAATGCTTCAAATCATTATTTTAACATATTTAAGTTAATAAACCTTATTTAACGAACGGAAGTTGGCTTAAAGCCATGGCGGCATAACGGCAGTGCATTTAGAAGCATTCCGTAATCTTATATTTATGTATAAAGTCGATTTTTTGTATATACACATTTAGCTATCGATATCGAATTGCATCAAATAACTGGTTTAGCATATTTAAGTTAATTAACCTTCTTTATCTTACTGAAGTTTACATAAAGCAATAACGGCATAACGGCAGTATGTCTATATGAATTCCTTTATCTTATATTTAGGTATAAAGTCGATTTTGTTGTACATACACATTTAGCAATCGATATCGAAACGCTTCAAATCATTAGTTTAACATATTTAAGTTAGTTAACCTTCTTTACCGTAATGAAGGTGATATAAAGCCATGGCGGCATAACGACAGTGCATTTAGAAGAATTCCGTAATCTTATATTTAGGCATAAAGTCGATTTTCTTTAATATTCACATTTAGCAATCGATAACGAAATGCTTCAAATCATTAGTTTAACATATTTAAGTTAATAACCTTCTTTAACGTATTGAAGTTGGCTTAAAGCCATAACGGCATAACGGCAGTGCATTTGGAAGAATTCCGTAATCTTATATTTAGGTAAAAAGTCGATTTTCTTGTATATACACATTTAGCTATCAATATCGAAATGCTTCAAATCATTAGTTTAACATATTTAAGTTCATTAACCTTCTTTAACGTAATGATGGTGATATAAAGCCATGGCGGCATAACGGCAGTGCATTTAGAAGCATTCCGTAATCTTATATTTATGTATAAAGTCGATTTTTTGTATATACACATTTAGCTATCGATATCGAATTGCATCAAATAACTGGTTTAGCATATTTAAGTTAATTAACCTTCTTTATCTTACTGAAGTTTACATAAAGCAATAACGGCATAACGGCAGTATGTCTATATGATTTCCTTTATCTTATATTTAGGTATAAAGTCGATTTTGTTGTACATACACATTTAGCAATCGATATCGAAACGCTTCAAATCATTAGTTTAACATATTTAAGTTAGTTAACCTTCTTTACCGTAATGAAGGTGATATAAAGCCATGGCGGCATAACGACAGTGCATTTAGAAGAATTCCGTAATCTTATATTTAGGCATAAAGTCGATTTTCTTTAATATTCACATTTAGCAATCGATAACGAAATGCTTCAAATCATTAGTTTAACATATTTAAGTTAATAAACCTTCTTTAACGTATTGAAGTTGGCTTAAAGCCATAACGGCATAACGGCAGTGCATTTGGAAGAATTCCGTAATCTTATATTTAGGTAAAAAGTCGATTTTCTTGTATATAC
>JAPZAG010002783.1:0-14318 GCA_027475135.1 Bactrocera correcta | reverse complement strand
TTCAGTTAGATAAAGAGGGTTAATTAACTTAAATATGTTAAACTAATGATTTGAAGCATTTCTATATCGATTGCTAAATGAGTATATACAAGAAAAGCGACTTTATACCTAAATATAAGATTACGTAATTCTTCTAAATGCTTTGCCGTTATGCCGTTAAGGCGTTTGTAGACTTCAGTAAGATAAAGAGGGTTAATTAACTTAAATATGTTGCACTAATGATTTGAGGCACTTCGATATCGATTGCTAAATGTGTAAATACAAGAAAATCGACTTAATACCTAAATATAAGATTACGGAATTCTTCCAAATGCACTGCCGTTATGCCGTTAAGGCTTTTGTAGACTTTAGTAAGATAAAGAGGGTTAATTAGCTTAAATATGTTAAACTAAGAATTGAAGCATTTCGATATCGATTGCTAGCTGTGTATATACAACAAAATCGACTTATTACCTAAATATAAGATTACGTAATTCTTCTAAATGCTTTGCCGTTATGCCGTTAAGGCGTTTGTAGACTTCAGTAAGATAAAGGGGGTTAATTACCTTAAATATGTTAAACTAATGATTTGAAGCATTTCGATTTCGATTGCTAAATGAGTATATGCAAGAAAATCGACTTTATACCTAAATATAAGATAACGTAATTCTTCTAAATGCTTTGCCGTTATGCAATTAAGGCGTTTGTAGACTTCAGTAAGATAAAGAGGGTTAATTAACTTAAATATGTTAAACTAATGATATCGATTGCTAAATGTGTATGTACAAGAAAATCGACTTTATACCTAAATATATGATAACGGAATTCTTCTTCATGCACTGCCGTTATGCCGTTAAGGCGTTTGTAGACTTCAGTAAGATAAAGGGTGTTAATTAACTTAAATATGTTAAACTAATGATTTGAAGCATTTCTATATCGATTGCTAAATGAGTATATACAAGAAAATCGACTTTATACCTAAATATAAGATTACGTAATTCTTCTAAATGCTTTGCCGTTATGCCGTTAAGGCGTTTGTAGACTTCAGTAAGATAAAGAGGGTTAACTAACTTAAATACGTTAAACTAATGATTTGAAGCATTTCGATTTCGATTGCTAAATGAGTATATACAAGAAAATCGACTTTATACCTAAATATAAGATTACGTAATTCTTCTAAATGCTTTGCCGTTATGCAATTGAGGCGTTTGTAGACTTCAGCAAGATAAAGAGGGTTAATTAACTTAAATATGTTAAATTAATGATTAGAGGCATTTCGATATCGATTGCTAAATGTGCATGTACAAGAAAATCGACTTTATACCTAAATATAAGATTACGTAATTCTTCTAAATGCTTTGCCGTTATGCCGTTAAAAGTTTGTAGACTTCAGTAAGATAAAGAGGGTTAATTAACTTAAATATGTTAAACTAATGATTTGAAGCATTTCTATATCGATTGCTAAATGAGTATATACAAGAAAATCTACTTTATACCTAAATATAAGATAACGTATTTCTTCTAAATGCTTTGCCGTTATGCCGTTAAGATGTTTGTAGACTTCAGTAAGATAAATAAGGTTTATTAACTTAAACATGTTAAACTAATGATTTGAGGCATTTCGATTTCGATTGCTAAATGAGTATATACAAGAAAATCGACTTTATACCTAAATATAAGATTACGTAATTCTTCTAAATGCTTTGTCGTCATGCCGTTAAAACGTTTGTAGACTTCAGTTAGATAAAGAGGGTTAATTAACTTAAATATGTTAAACTAATGATTTGAAGCATTTCTATATCGATTGCTAAATGAGTATATACAAGAAAATCGACTTTATACCTAAATATAAGATTACGTATTTCTTCTAAATGCTTTGCCGTTATGCCGTTAAGATGTTTGTAGACTTCAGTAAGATAAATAGGGTAAATTAACTTAAACATGTTAAACTAATGATTTGAAGCATTTCGATTTCGATTGCTAAGTGAGTATATACAAGAAAAGCGACTTTATACCTAAATATAAGATTACGTAATTCTTCTAAATGGTTTGCCGTTATGCCGTTAAAACGTTTGTAGACTTCAGTTAGATAAAGAGGGTTAATTAACTGAAATATGTTAAACTAATGATTTGAAGCATTTCTATATCGATTGCTTAATGAGTATATACAAGAAAAGCGACTTTATTCCTAAATATAAGATTACGTAATTCTTCTAAATGCTTTGCCGTTATGCCGTTAAGATGTTTGTAGACTTCAGTAAGATAAATAGGGTTAATTAACTTAAACATGTTAAACTAATGATTTGAAGCATTTCGATTTCGATTGCTAAATGAGTATATACAAGAAAAGCGACTTTATACCTAAATATAAGATTACGTAATTCTTCTAAATGCTTTGCCGTTATGCCGTTAATGCGTTTGTAGACTTCAGTAAGATAAAGGGGGTTAATTAATTTAAATATGTTAAACTAATGATTTGAGGCATTTCGATATCGAATGCTAAATGTGTATATACAAGAAAATCGACTTAATACCTAAATATAAGATTACGGAATTCTTCCAAATGCACTGCCGTTATGCCATTAAGGCTTTTGTAGACTTTAGAAAGATAAAGAGGGTTAATTATCGTAAATATGTTAAACTAATGATTTGAAGCATTTCTTTTAAATGCTTTGCCGTTATGCCGTTAAGGCGTTTGTAGACTTCAGTAAGATAAAGAGGGTTAATTAACTTAAATATGTTAAACTAATGATTTGAGGCATTTCGATATCGATTGCTAAATCTGTATGTACAAGAAAATCGACTTTATACCTAAACATATGATAATGGAATTCTTCTACATGCACTGCCGTTATGCCGTTAAGGCGTTTGTGGACTTCAGTAAGATAAAGGGGGTTAATTAATTAAATATATTAAACTAATTATTTGAGGCATTTCGATATCGATTGCTAAATGTGTATTTACAAGAAAATCGACTTTATACCTAAATATAAGATTACGGAATTCTTCCAAATGCACTGCCGTTATACCCTTATGGCTTTATGTTAACTTCAGTTAGTTAAAGAAGGTTTGTTAACTTAAATATGTTAAACCAGTTATTTGAAGCATTTCGATATCGATTGCTTAATGCATATATACAAGAAAATCGACTTTATACCTAAATATAAGCTTACGGAATTCTTCTAAATGCACTGCCGTCATGCCGCCATGGCTTTATGTTAACTTCGGTGCGTTTAAGAAGCTTTATTAACTTAAATATGTTAAACTTATGATTTGAAGATTTTCGAAGTCGATTGCTAAATGAGTATATACAAGAAAATCGACTTTATACCTAAATATATGATAACGGAATTCTTCTACATGCACTGCCGTTATGCCGCCATGGCTTTGTGTTAACTTCAGTGCGTTAAAGTAGGTTTGTTAACTTAAATTTGTTAAACTACTGATTTGAAGCATTTCGATTTCGATTGCTAAATGAGTATATACAAGAAAATGGACTTTATACCTAAATATAAGATTACGAAATTTTTCTAAATGCTTTGCCGTTATGCCGTTAAGGTGTTTGTAGACTTCAGTAAGTTAGAGAGGGTTAATTAACTTAAATATATTAAACTAATGATTTTAGGCATTTCGATAGCGATTGCTAAATGTGTATATACAAGAAAATCGACTTTATACGTAAATATATGATAACGGAATTCTTCTACATGTACTGCCGTTATGCCGTTAAGGCGTTTGTAGACTTCAGTAAGATAAAGGGGGTTAATTAACTTAAATATGTTAAACTAATGATTTGAGGCATTTCGATATCGATTGCTAAATGTGTATATACAAGAAAATCGACTTTATACCTAATATAAGATTACGGAATTCTTCCAAATGCACTGCCGTTATGCCACCATGGCTTTATATCAAATTCAATATGTTAAAGAAGGTTAATTAACTTAAATATGTTAAACTAATGATTTGAGGCATTTCGATATCGATTGCTAAATGTGTATATACAACAAATTCGACTTTATACCTAAATATAAGATTACGGAATTCTTCAGTTCGTTAAAGAAGCTTTATTAACTTAGATATGTTACACCAGTTATTAGAAGCATTTCGAAATCGATTGCTTAATGCATATATACAAGAAAATCGACTTTATACCTAAATATAAGATTACGTAATTCTTCTAAATGCTTTGCCGTTATGCCGTTAAAACGTTTGTAGACTTCAGTTAGATAAAGAGGGTTAATTAACTTAAATATGTTAAACTAATGATTTGAAGCATTTCTATATCGATTGCTAAATGTGTATATACAAGAAAAGCGACTTTATACCTAAATATAAGATTACGTAATTCTTCTAAATGCTTTGCCGTTATGCCGTTAAGGCGTTTGTAGACTTCAGTAAGATAAAGAGGGTTAATTAACTTAAATATGTTGCACTAATGATTTGAGGCACTTCGATATCGATTGCTAAATGTGTAAATACAAGAAAATCGACTTAATACCTAAATATAAGATTACGGAATTCTTCCAAATGCACTGCCGTTATGCCGTTAAGGCTTTTGTAGACTTTAGTAAGATAAAGAGGGTTAATTAGCTTAAATATGTTAAACTAATGATTTGAAGCATTTCGATATCGATTGCTAGCTGTGTATATACAACAAAATCGACTTATTACCTAAATATAAGATTACGTAATTCTTCTAAATGCTTTGCCGTTATGCCGTTAAGGCGTTTGTAGACTTCAGTAAGATAAAGGGGGTTAATTACCTTAAATATGTTAAACTAATGATTTGAAGCATTTCGATTTCGATTGCTAAATGAGTATATGCAAGAAAATCGACTTTATACCTAAATATAAGACAACGTAATTCTTCTAAATGCTTTGCCGTTATGCAATTAAGGCGTTTGTAGACTTCAGTAAGATAAAGAGGGTTAATTAACTTAAATATGTTAAACTAATGATATCGATTGCTAAATGTGTATGTACAAGAAAATCGACTTTATACCTAAATATATGATAACGGAATTCTTCTTCATGCACTGCCGTTATGCCGTTAAGGCGTTTGTAGACTTCAGTAAGATAAAGGGTGTTAATAAATTTAAATATGTTAAACTAATGATTTGAGGCATTTCGATATCGATTGCTAAATGTGTATATACAAGAAAATCGACTTAATACCTAAATATAAGATTACGGAATTCTTCCAAATGCACTGCCGTTATGCCGTTAAGGCTTTTGTAGGCTTTAGTAAGATAAAGAGGGTTAATTAACTTAATTATGTTAAACTTATGATATCGATTGCTAAATGTGTATGTACAAGAAAATCGACTTTATACCTAAATATATGATAACGGATTTCTTCTTCATGCACTGCCGTTATGCCTTTAAAACGTTTGTAGACTTCAGTAAGATAAAGAGGGTTAATTAACTTAAATATGTTAAACTAATGATTTGAAGCATTTCTATATCGATTGCTAAATGAGTATATACAAGAAAATCGACTTTATACCTAAATATAAGATTACGTAATTCTTCTAAATGCTTTGCCGTTATGCCGTTAAGGCGTTTGTAGACTTCAGTAAGATAAAGAGGGTTAACTAACTTAAATACGTTAAACTAATGATTTGAAGCATTTCGATTTCGATTGCTAAATGAGTATATACAAGAAAATCGACTTTATACCTAAATATAAGATTACGTAATTCTTCTAAATGCTTTGCCGTTATGCAATTGAGGCGTTTGTAGACTTCAGCAAGATAAAGAGGGTTAATTAACTTAAATATGTTAAATTAATGATTAGAGGCATTTCGATATCGATTGCTAAATGTGCATGTACAAGAAAATCGACTTTATACCTAAATATAAGATTACGTAATTCTTCTAAATGCTTTGCCGTTATGCCGTTAAAACGTTTGTAGACTTCAGTAAGATAAAGAGGGTTAATTAACTTAAATATGTTAAACTAATGATTTGAAGCATTTCTATATCGATTGCTAAATGAGTATATACAAGAAAATCTACTTTATACCTAAATATAAGATAACGTATTTCTTCTAAATGCTTTGCCGTTATGCCGTTAAGATGTTTGTAGACTTCAGTAAGATAAATAAGGTTTATTAACTTAAACATGTTAAACTAATGATTTGAGGCATTTCGATTTCGATTGCTAAATGAGTATATACAAGAAAATCGACTTTATACCTAAATATAAGATTACGTAATTCTTCTAAATGCTTTGTCGTCATGCCGTTAAAACGTTTGTAGACTTCAGTTAGATAAAGAGGGTTAATTAACTTAAATATGTTAAACTAATGATTTGAAGCATTTCTATATCGATTGCTAAATGAGTATATACAAGAAAATCGACTTTATACCTAAATATAAGATTACGTATTTCTTCTAAATGCTTTGCCGTTATGCCGTTAAGATGTTTGTAGACTTCAGTAAGATAAATAGGGTAAATTAACTTAAACATGTTAAACTAATGATTTGAAGCATTTCGATTTCGATTGCTAAATGAGTATATACAAGAAAAGCGACTTTATACCTAAATATAAGATTACGTAATTCTTCTAAATGGTTTGCCGTTATGCCGTTAAAACGTTTGTAGACTTCAGTTAGATAAAGAGGGTTAATTAACTGAAATATGTTAAACTAATGATTTGAGGCATTTCGATATCGATTGCTAAATGAGTATTTACAAGAAAAGCGACTTTATTCCTAAATATAAGATTACGTAATTCTTCTAAATGCTTTGCCGTTATGCCGTTAAGATGTTTGTAGACTTCAGTAAGATAAATAGGGTTAATTAACTTAAACATGTTAAACTAATGATTTGAAGCATTTCGATTTCGATTGCTAAATGAGTATATACAAGAAAAGCGACTTTATACCTAAATATAAGATTACGTAATTCTTCTAAATGCTTTGCCGTTATGCCGTTAATGCGTTTGTAGACTTCAGTAAGATAAAGGGGGTTAATTAATTTAAATATGTTAAACTAATGATTTGAGGCATTTCGATATCGAATGCTAAATGTGTATATACAAGAAAATCGACTTAATACCTAAATATAAGATTACGGAATTCTTCCAAATGCACTGCCGTTATGCCATTAAGGCTTTTGTAGACTTTAGAAAGATAAAGAGGGTTAATTATCGTAAATATGTTAAACTAATGATTTGAAGCATTTCTTCTAAATGATTTGCCGTTATGCCGTTAAGGCGTTTGTAGACTTCAGTAAGATAAAGAGGGTTAATTAACTTAAATATGTTAAACTAATGATTTGAGGCATTTCGATATCGATTGCTAAATCTGTATGTACAAGAAAATCGACTTTATACCTAAACATATGATAATGGAATTCTTCTACATGCACTGCCGTTATGCCGTTAAGGCGTTTGTGGACTTCAGTAAGATAAAGGGGGTTAATTAACTTAAATATATTAAACTAATTATTTGAGGCATTTCGATATCGATTGCTAAATGTGTATTTACAAGAAAATCGACTTTATACCTAAATATAAGATTACGGAATTCTTCCAAATGCACTGCCGTTATACCCTTATGGCTTTATGTTAACTTCAGTTAGTTAAAGAAGGTTTGTTAACTTAAATATGTTAAACCAGTTATTTGAAGCATTTCGATATCGATTGCTTAATGCATATATACAAGAAAATCGACTTTATACCTAAATATAAGCTTACGGAATTCTTCTAAATGCACCGCCGTCATGCCGCCATGGCTTTATGTTAACTTCGGTGCGTTTAAGAAGCTTTATTAACTTAAATATGTTAAACTTATGATTTGAAGATTTTCGAAGTCGATTGCTAAATGAGTATATACAAGAAAATCGACTTTATACCTAAATATATGATAACGGAATTCTTCTACATGCACTGCCGTTATGCCGCCATGGCTTTGTGTTAACTTCAGTGCGTTAAAGTAGGTTTGTTAACTTAAATTTGTTAAACTACTGATTTGAAGCATTTCGATTTCGATTGCTAAATGAGTATATACAAGAAAATGGACTTTATACCTAAATATAAGATTACGAAATTTTTCTAAATGCTTTGCCGTTATGCCGTTAAGGTGTTTGTAGACTTCAGTAAGTTAAAGAGGGTTAATTAACTTAAATATATTAAACTAATGGTTTTAGGCATTTCGATAGCGATTGCTAAATGTGTATATACAAGAAAATCGACTTTATACGTAAATATATGATAACGGAATTCTTCTACATGTACTGCCGTTATGCCGTTAAGGCGTTTGTAGACTTCAGTAAGATAAAGGGGGTTAATTAACTTAAATATGTTAAACTAATGATTTGAGGCATTTCGATATCGATTGCTAAATGTGTATATACAAGAAAATCGACTTTATACCTAATATAAGATTACGGAATTCTTCCAAATGCACTGCCGTTATGCCACCATGGCTTTATATCAAATTCAATATGTTAAAGAAGGTTAATTAACTTAAATATGTTAAACTAATGATTTGAGGCATTTCGATATCGATTGCTAAATGTGTATATACAACAAATTCGACTTTATACCTAAATATAAGATTACGGAATTCTTCAGTTCGTTAAAGAAGCTTTATTAACTTAGATATGTTACACCAGTTATTAGAAGCATTTCGAAATCGATTGCTTAATGCATATATACAAGAAAATCGACTTTATACCTAAATATAAGATTACGTAATTCTTCTAAATGCTTTGCCGTTATGCCGTTAAAACGTTTGTAGACTTCAGTTAGATAAAGAGGGTTAATTAACTTAAATATGTTAAACTAATGATTTGAAGCATTTCTATATCGATTGCTAAATGAGTATATACAAGAAAAGCGACTTTATACCTAAATATAAGATTACGTAATTCTTCTAAATGCTTTGCCGTTATGCCGTTAAAACGTTTGTAGACTTCAATTAGATAAAGAGGGTTTATTAACTTAAATATGTTAAACTAATGATTTGAAGCATTTCTATATCGATTGCTAAATGAGTATATACAAGAAAATCGACTTTATACCTAAATATAAGATTACGTATTTCTTCTAAATGCTTTGCCGTTATGCCGTTAAGATGTTTGTAGACTTCAGTAAGATAAATAGGGTTAATTAACTTAAACATGTTAAACTAATGATTTGAAGCATTTCGATTTCGATTGCTAAATGAGTATATACAAGAAAATCGACTTTATACCTAAATATAAGATTACGTATTTCTTCTATATGCTTTGCCGTTATGCCGTTAAGATGTTTGTAGACTTCAGTAAGATAAATAGGGTTAATTAACTTAAACATGTTAAACTAATGATTTGAAGCATTTCGATTTCGATTGCTTAATGCATATATACAAGAAAATTGACTGTATACCTAAATATAAGATAACGTAATTCTTCTAAATGCTTTGCCGTTATGCCGTTAAGGCGTATGTAGACTTCAGTAAGATAAAGAGGGTAAGGTAACTTAAATATGTTAAACTAATGATTTGAGGCATTTCGATATCGATTGCTAAATGTGTATGTACAAGAAAATCGACTTTATACCTAAATATATGATAACGGAATTCTTCTACATGCACTGCCGTTATGCCGTTAAGGCGTTTGTAGACTTCAGTAAGATAAAGGGGGTTAATTATCGTAAATATGTTAAACTAATGATTTGAAGCATTTCGATTTCGTTTGCTAAATGAGTATATACAAGAAAATCGACTTTATACCTAAATATAAGATTACGTAATTCTTCTAAATGCTTTGCCGTTATGCCGTTAAGGCGTTTGTAGACTTCAGTAAGATAAAGGGGGTTAATTAACTTAAATATGTTAAACTAATGATTTGAGGCATTTCGATATCGATTGCTAAATGTGTATTTACAAGAAAATCGACTTTATACCTAAATATAAGATTACGGAATTCTTCCAAATGCACTGCCGTTATACCCTTATGACTTTATGTTAACTTCAGTTAGATAAAGAAGGTTTGTTAACTTAAATATGTTAAACCAGTTATTTGAAGCATTTCGATATCGATTGCTTAATGCATATATACAAGAAAATCGACTTTATACCTAAATATAAGATTACGGAATTCTTCCAAATGTACTGTCGTTATGCCACCATGGCTTTATATCAACTTCAATACGTTAAAAAAGGTTAATTAACTTAAATATGTTAAACTTATGATTTGGAGCATTTAGATATCGATTGCTAAATGTGTATATACAACAAAATCGACTTTATACCTGTTCACATGAGCTATGAGCGTTCCGCAGCATCCCACATCACATCATCACATCACCACATATCATCACACATCACATCATATCACGTCACAACACCTCATCACACAACAGCTCACAGCATACCCCAATACACACACACGCATCAAACACCGATCATTACTACAACACTGCAACACAACAACCATACGATCATCAACGAGACGACTCGTAATGTCAGCTAATTTCACCACCCAAACCATCAAAAGGGATGGATTCGACCGGGATTAGTCTCTTACCGTTTCATCCGTGAAGAAAAACAGTCGTCCGGTAAATTCCGCTTTTACCAATTTTCGGATTAACCGCAACCAACACCGCAATTTCTTTTTTTTCATCCAAATCGTGAAGCACCGAGCTCGCCACCAGTCCAACATTGGAATATACATATATATTAATATATATTAAATACACCGTATTACATACGATTTTATTGTGAAAATAAATAAAGTGAATTAAATATTATAACGTGCGAAAACCAGTGCACCTAAGCAAAATATAAAACAAAAAATTTAAAAAACTTCCTGGTGAAAGTGCGCAAGTGCAGTGAAGCTCAAAATTCAGAAAATAAAATATAACAAAACATTTAAGTGAACATAATATCACAAAGTTAAAGTGAACAAACACATATGTTACAGTGAAAAAAAAAAAAAAAAAAGAAAAGGAAACATCTCAGAATCACGGAAAACAGAAAGTAACGTGAAAATATAAGTACATAAAAGAAATTTAAATATAGAAAGTGACGTGCAAATATACATAAAAGAAATTGAAACATAAAGTGAAAAAAAAAAAAAACCTACTAACATCAAAACGGGCGCGGCAATAATACAACAAAGTTTGTCAAACATAAAACCTAAAATCGGAAACGGGCGCGAAATAAACCAAAAACCAAAACAACAAAACAACAAAACTAACCCATACTAACATTAAAACCGGGCGCGGTAAAATTACAAAGTGCAACAAACATACAAACATTACCCTAAAATAGCAAACATATGTTAATACACAAATCACAATTACCATAAATTCACGGGAGACTACACCAACAAACAACAAAGTTAAAGAGAGCAAATCATCAGGGACA
Organism: Bactrocera correcta; assembly: GCA_027475135.1. Classification (NCBI taxonomy): domain Eukaryota; kingdom Metazoa; phylum Arthropoda; class Insecta; order Diptera; family Tephritidae; genus Bactrocera; species Bactrocera correcta. The sequence goes on along the minus strand of JAPZAG010002783.1, from coordinate 2,975 downwards.
GCGCTGGACGTACATAAGAGGAGAAGAAAAGAAAAACTAAATAGAGAACAGTAAGAAACAAAGTAAAGGTTCAATGACCCAAAACCCTTGGCGGAAATAAAAGTGAGTCCGTTCCATATTTACTTTTTTATATATAAAAATATCTAAATTCAATTTTTATCAATTTTTATGCACATATATATGTATGTATGTTAGGGTACAGTTTTGACGGTATTTCGGGACACCGTTAACTGTTCATAACAGTTCGATATATGTATATCTACAAAAAATAATAACTGCAAAAAAGTACAGTACCCGCTTTTTGCTTAGCTTATAAGTTAAGCTTATAAGTTCAAAAAAAAAAAAAAAAAAAATTTTCTTAAGTCAAGTATATCTTGCAATAATTCTTGCGATACCCCTTGGGCTATAAATAAAAGCAACAAGCAGGATCGCTCAAACCCTAAGCAAAGGCGGAAGATACTAAAAGAAAACGAAATACATATATACATACATATATAAAAAGGAAAACATACATATATATGAGCATATTCCCCTAAAATTGCAAGTATTCCGTTTAATATACAGATGTACATATTTACATACATATATGCATACACAATCATATGGTAAATACATACATAACATAATTTAGCATAAAGCAAGAACACATAATAATACCAAACTACCTGCTTGGATGTAAAAATCGCTTAGAGCATTCAAGCAAAGGTAGGTAATAAAAAAAAAAAAAAAGGATAAAGAAATAATAGAAAAAAAAAATAGGGCATTACATTTATGTACATATGTACCTATGCGCCGGTAAACATATGCAACTCCCGTGCGACATACATCAACTAATATACATAATTATAAATATATAAATATACATATATTATTTATTTCAAATTTCTTTTTCTATTTTCTAAAAATAGTTCACATTTGAACTACTATTCAACACATATATATACATAGATCATTACATAAATATATGTATAAACATATACATATTATATATTTCTATTTTTTCCGCGCGTTTATACATTTATGTGCGATTAGCGAAGTGTTATATGTTACACTTTTATAACATATATACATACATATTTAGCAAATTGATAACTACAAGGGATACGAGAAAAGCAAAACAAAAGCAAACGTATAAAGCATATGCATATGCAAACATATGGTAATAAAACATAGATACATACAAACAATTTTACGTATTTTATTTTTCTTTCGCGTTCTTGATTCGTGCAGATACAATTATACAAAATAAGCGCGAGTGAACTGAAGATACTTGGATACACTTTAAAAAAATTTTCAGTCACATTAAAAAAAAAAAAAAAAAAAAGAACTTTTTCAAAAAAAAAAAAAAATAAAATCTTGCGGTAGCGAAACGAAAATTTGATAACATAATATATTTTACAAAATATATATATTTTTTCAAAAATAAATCTTCTAGTAACAAAATTTTTAATTCATAATTTTTCTATTTGACTACATTGCTGTATCAATATTAATTTTGAAACAATTATTTATTTGACAAAGCTTTAAGCTAAAAGCTTCAAACTATATTCAAATTAATGCAATCTGACAAATCAAAAGAGGTTAAGCCAAAAACACCTCTATCGTTAGAAATTCCTAAAATGGTTGATGATGATAAATCACAAAGCACGCCTGCAGAAGCTACACGCTCGAAGCAGAGTATAAAACAAAAAAGATCAAAAGATCAGACAATATCTAGATTCATCACAGAAAGTGACAGTTTTATAAGATATTGTAACGGGTGATTTTTTTGAGGTTAGGATTTTCATGCATTAGTATTTGACAGATTACGTGGGATTTCAGACATGGTGTCAAAGAGAAAGATGCTCAGTATGCTTTGACATTTCATCATGAATAGACTTACTAACGAGCAACGCTTGCAAATCATTGAATTTTATTACCAAAATCAGTGTTCGGTTCGAAATGTGTTTCGCGCTTTACGTCCGATTTATGGTCTACATAATCGACCAAGTGAGCAAACAATTAATGCGATTGTGACCAAGTTTCGCACTCAGTTTACTTTATTGGACATTAAACCAACCACACGAATGCGTACAGTGCGTACAGAAGAGAATATTGCGTCTGTTTCTGAGAGTGTGGCTGAAGACCGTGAAATGTCGATTCGTCGCCGTTCGCAGCAATTGGGTTTGTGTTATTCGACCACATGGAAGATTTTACGCAAAGATCTTGGTGTAAAACCGTATAAAATACAGCTCGTGCAAGAACTGAAGCCGAACGATCTGCCACAACGTCGAATTTTCAGTGAATGGGCCCTAGAAAAGTTGGCAGAAAATCCGCTTTTTTATCGACAAATTTTGTTCAGCGATGAGGCTCATTTCTGGTTGAATGGCTACGTAAATAAGCAAAATTGCCGCATTTGGGGTGAAGAGCAACCAGAAGCCGTTCAAGAACTGCCCATGCATCCCGAAAAATGCACTGTTTGGTGTGGTTTGTACGCTGGTGGAATCATTGGACCGTATTTTTTCAAAGATGCTGTTGGACGCAACGTTACGGTGAATGGCGATCGCTATCGTTCGATGCTAACAAACTTTTTGTTGCCAAAAATGGAAGAACTGAACTTGGTTGACATGTGGTTTCAACAAGATGGCGCTACATGCCACACAGCTCGCGATTCTATTGCCATTTTGAGGGAAAACTTCGGACAACAATTCATCTCAAGAAATGGACCCGTAAGTTGGCCACCAAGATCATGCGATTTAACGCCTTTAGACTATTTTTTGTGGGGCTACGTCAAGTCTAAAGTCTACAGAAATAAGCCAGCAACTATTCCAGCTTTGGAAGACAACATTTCCGAAGAAATTCGGGCTATTCCGGCCGAAATGCTCGAAAAAGTTGCCCAAAATTGGACTTTCCGAATGGACCACCTAAGACGCAGCCGCGGTCAACATTTAAATGAAATTATCTTCAAAAAGTAAATGTCATGAACCAATCTAACG
>JAPZAG010002782.1:0-14324 GCA_027475135.1 Bactrocera correcta | reverse complement strand
CATTTATATTACCGCCTTTAAACGCTCCAGCAGCCACTGCTCGCCATAAGCTAACTTATTCATAATCAATTTATTATACTTTGCTTTTATTTTGCGCACTTTGCTGCACTTTTGTTGCCGCAATTCTTATTTATCGCTGCGTTTCCAGCGGTAGTTGGCTGTCACATTGCCTGCACATTTAGCCGGCTGTCAAGCAATCATGTTCGGTTGACGGCGCTAATTAGTAATTGGCTTGCGCATTTTCATTTTTATCTCCGCACACACACACACACATACATAGTCGTTTGCTCGCATTTGCTACGTCGAGCAGAAATGTACGCGTTGCAGCTACCAGCCGCTGTCGAGTCGCGCTGCCGTTCAACTAGCTGCCATCCTGTTGCACCAATGACGCTTTAGTTTTCGAGCTTCGCACTCCATCCTTCTAGCAAACTACTCTTGTGTATTCCCCTCCATTCCATGCCAGCTGTCACAGCGCGCACACCATTTATTCATATCTCAGCATTTAAGTCATGTTGCTGTTTGTCTATCTCGCTGCTTGCAGATAAATAGAATGTATGCATTTAAACTATGGCAGATGCACACACACATGCGTACAAATGTTCGCATTTAATATGTGTGCTTATGTGGATTTTTTAGTCATGGTCACACATGAGTCGCACACTTGCTAGCGCTTGTCGCTCGCTCGCTGTGCTGCCGGAGCTCTCGGAGTCAACATCTTGCTATGAAATTAGTTGCTGTAAACATCATCTTTGCCTGACTGTAATGGTGCACTCAAATTGAGTTGTTGCATGAAAACATGAAATTATTTGCGATAAAATTGTGCACATTGTTGTATAACTTCTGAGGCGGTATTGCCTAGATGCGTTGGCGGTGTAGTGGAGTTTGTCATAAAAAATATATGACATATATTTTCTGCAACTTTTTCTACTCTAAAAATATTGAGAAACAAAAAAAATATTAAAGATTTTTCAATAATGTGTGTTTTAAGGGGTTAGGGGTAGTCAGAGGCACGAAAAAATGAGAGCTTTCAGTATTTTTCTTTTTTTTTCTGCTAAATCATGTTATTTTACAAAAGTAGTAATATGGCATTATTATGGGATGTGTTGACTTGAAGTCACGAAAAATTTCAAGAAAAAAAAATTAATTTCCAAATTTATAGTTGTTTGTGTTGACCCTGTTCCAAACAGAGGTACTTGCGGTGACAAGCATAAGTCCTTGAAGATTCATTTAAAAACAATCGGACAAAAAAAAATTGTTTTATAAATAGATAATCCCGGGCCTGATAGAAGGATTTTATTTTTGCTTTAAAATTAACAAAATGGCGGCTTCAGGAAATTTTTTTCTAAATTTTTGCGAAAAAATCAACAGATGGACAGGTATTAAAAAATCGAAATTTACAAAAAAAATAAAATTCCTTCGCTCAGGCCCGAGTTTATTATGTACTCTAAAAGCTGTGTAAATTTCATTAAAATCTACTGAGTATTTTCGAGTTACAGTTGTCACCAAATCAAAAAACATATGAAATAGTTTTAAGAAGAACGCGTTTAAAGTTTCATACTAATGCTTTGAAGTGCCCGAGCTCTCTTTCTTATTTCTCGAATAACTCAAAAACTAATTATCGGATCAACGTGAAATTTTCAGTGAATATTTTTAAGATATTACACTTACCGAAAATGCAAAAAACAATTATTTTTTGAAAATTCTAACTACCTCTAACCCCTTAAGAGATATATTGTTCAAGGAGAAATAAAACGCATACATTTTGATGATGTGGCTTAGATAAAGCTTTATTTAGCGTTTGCCATTATGTTTAAAAAAAATCGAGCAAGTCATCGCTGTAACTGGCTCGCATGAACTTCACCCGATGGTCCCGATTTTTGACCTCTTTTCGCAGCGATTAAGGTCGCCGAATATTCTTTTCCAAGGCGTTAGTCACATCGGGCTTATAAGCGTAGACAAGTGCTTTTAAAAAACTCTACAAAATATGGAATATAGAACAAAATATGGATGCGCGATCTTAGAGGCCTCGCTATCGGCTCAGGAAGCGAAGCAAGTGGCTAAAAAAAATTAAAGAATGTGGAAGGAAAGGTCGTTCATATCAATATTCTGCAATTCAGACACGAAAAAGTCATTAGTTATGGCATTAAAGCGCTGCGTTCCACAATGACTCTGATTTTATTTCTTTACATTTTGAAAGGAATATGAATAATGGAGTAATTTGGCTTCAGTTCAGGATGTAACGGCGTTGTAACAATGGTCTATTCAACCAAAAGCGAATTTTCTTTCTAAAAACAATTGTTCTTATGAAATTCCGTATAGGTGGTTATATTGTTTCAGGCCCTTTCAAACGTAGAACATTCCGAATAATATTCCATAAAGTAAACGGGCACAACTCTAATTGTTGCGCGGGATATCGCGTCGATTCATTCGAGTCTTCTTCGGTACTCTACTGCATATCAGCAATAGTGACTTCGGTGCGCACTTTACGGGATTTCGAAGTATGTGCGTAAACGTGTATCGAAAGTGATTCATAACGTTTGTTCCAGATTAAGGCTTCTCATTACGAAGTAACAAACCAAACTGGGTATATATTGAATAACAGCTGTCAAAAAACCGACTTCGATAAAAGCATTGCCTCATTGAAAAGCACACTTCGAAAAAAGCAGCTATCAGTTAATAATTCTTGTAGAAATTTTCGAAGTGGCGCCTTAAATCAATGCAGATCCCTCCAAGTATGTACGGCAATTCTGTGATTATCGCTTTAACTGAAGAATGTTTAAATGTAATTTCGAACTATTGTGCGCTTTCCTTAATCACAAAGATTCGTCTAGCTCCAGCATCTCCTGCCATGTTATTGGATGCTGCAGAAAGGGCGAGTTCATCAGCCAGTTCATTCTCGGCTATACCCTTGTGATAGAGATTGCTTTAAGTACCGCTTGATTGTCGCAAAGTATTAGTAGGGGACCCTGGAGTGCTAAATTTGCAGTTACTGGAGCGTCATGGAGACTTACTTGATTGTCAAGATAACTTTAAAAAAAAAACGAAAGTCTAGGTGAAGTCTTCCATTTTAGTGGGGAGAAAGTGGGTAATTATTTTCAAAAATGTAAAAAAAAACAGTCACATAAAAATACTCAAGCGCGTCAGTCATTTATGGCATATACGCGCATTGTATTTCTGATAGTCGATATATATTAATCTGACAATCAATTCAAGGTTGAAGGCCGTAATGAGAGGTTAAAAAAAAAGTTATTCGAGCGTGTCAGATTTTCAAAGCGAATGTTAATGAACCTCTAAAAAATGTGTCATTTGAGTTTCTGGCAATTTCGATGACAAAAGTCATTTATTGATTTTAAAACTTGTAAAAAACAAAGGCAACCTTGAGATAATCGAGCGCGTCAAATTTTTAAGCAGGAGGATGAACTTCCCAAAAGATAATCTGACAATTATATGGCATATCGTTAATCTGACGATTTAAAAGTGGAAGAATTCTGTTTGGTTCTTGTTTTTGTTGCAGGATGTAATAAAAACAGTGTATACATATATAGGTATAGAAAATTTCATAATTTATTAATATAAAAATAGAAAAATTAAAAAAAACCATGTAAATTTTCGTCACTCGAGTCATCGTCGAAGTTGGTTTCCACTTCTGGAACTTTCTCGTAATTTTGCATTTCTGTAAAAGAGAAAAATTTAAAACCTTACAATTTTTTACTTCTTTTATGAGAATATGGTCTTCAAAAAAAGATTTACCTGCATCAGAAGTATCTCCTAAAATATTAGGTGTTATGACGATGTCCTCGTACGCTTCAGGAAGTTGGTTTCCAGCAAACTAAGTCGGCTCCAACTTTCCGTTCACATTTTTCCATCCGTAATCTGTTGGCAACAATTCCATAAGAATGCGATTGTGCGCGTTTCTCCACAAACACGCAATATATTTCGTTCGCAGTAAATGTTGTTGTAGCTCTGATCGACAGGGTGGTAAGTTACAAGCGTCATAGTTACGCACATTTAATGAGGGGTTGGAAGCTCATTTAGCTAGATGTAATACTAATCCCTGTAAACAAAAAAAAAAAAAATAAAATAGAAAACAAACAAACAAAAGTGTCAAGCATCTACTAACAACAACCGCGCTATGGTGATCAGTACACTTGACCTTTTGTCGACGATTTTACGTGTATCGCCCGACGGAAACTGTCAGATTATATGATTTTCGTGATTCTGACAGAATTACCTTTAAAATGAAAAAAAATCTATCACGCTCGAGTATTTCAAGGTGACGTTTTTTTTTTTTTACAAATTTGTCACCATGCTATTTCTCCATATAAGGGCTCATATTTGGTAGGGGTACGTAAAAAGGTGCAATGTTTCTCCTTATAAAGTTTTCTGACACGCTTAAGTAACTGTAAAAATCCCCTCTTGGGCTCCCCTACTATATGGTTATATGTTTGTTGAGATAGTTGCGTTGAAGGTTTATCTCTACGCACCGACTTATGGCAAAAACTTCTGCTTAAGAAATGCTAGGAAAGCGTCCCATAGGTATGGATAGTTTGGTGTGTGGTCCACTACCACTTGATTATACTACCCCTAAGCAGTAGCTCGAGAGTGTTTCATTCCATGCAGTTTTGCTGCTAAGGGTAGTCACCGCCCCATTATTGGTCATACCATCATGGTGTGCAACCACTTATCAATTTACCAGCTAGTGGATTGGACAGTGCTTTAGCTGCTTCCCCCGCGGAGTGAAATCTAGCGTATATTTGACCATGTTGGCATCTGTATCTCTCTACCCCCAAGGGTTATGTTCCTGAAGCCGTGCCCTGATATTCACTTTATACTATTTAAATGCTCCATAAAAGCCAATAAAGTCTATTCTGATGTAATTTTTTTCACTGTCAGTTAAAAATTTCGGCCAATAATAACTTTTAAAAATATTAAATCTTTATGTCAAATAGTTTTTGAGTTATAGCCCATAATGTGTAGCTCCATTTTCTCTGCCAATAAAAGCTAAAAGAAAATAATTTATAACAGAATAGTTTTCTTCTAAAGATAAAATGAAAAATATGTGAACTGATTGAACTAAGCGTCTCGCGTCTTACTCAAAAAATATTTCATTTTTTTCTTGTAAAAATTTACAGTGTATTCGTAAAAATTATATTACAAAGATCGGGTTTTATGCTGTCAGATTAAGTGTATCTTTAAATCGTACCAAATTTTTTCAACTTTTACCTACCTGTGCAAAACTTTATAGTGCGTGCAGCTCTTTCTAGGTAGCTTCACTGATTTTTTCTCGTAAAACAATATTTCATTCCTCAGATCTGTGACAGAATGATTTCGATATTATGAATTGTACAGAATATGATCTTCTACATTTAGTGTTGTGCACTTGCCTTCTGTAAAGAATTATTGGTTTGTAAAATAATACTTTGATGAACTTTCCCGTTGGTTATCAATGTAGAGACCTCTTCTAAAATTCTGTAATTGAAATTGTCTGTTCTTAAAGTGACTCCGAAGAAAAGTGTTTCAAGTTAGTTAAATTTCCTTGCGGAGCACAGACTGAAATAGTTTTTAATAAAGATTAGTTATAAACTTGAAATATTACAATTAAACAACATATGTATGTACTATACTCATAAAAGTATTATTTTTTTATTTTAATTTAAAAAAAGTAAGTTTATCCATATGTCTATTATACTTTTTTTTATTGCTAAGTATAAATGTGCTCATCCTTCTTTCTTTCCAGCCATCCCCAGATGGACGTACATCAGGAGAAGAAGCTGGCCATTCCAAACCATCGATATCTTTACGTTGAAGCACCGTTTTTTTTAACTGCTCGTATGAATTCTTACAATGAAATACCATTTTCAGAGCATTGCGTTTACTAACTACAATAATAGGGAAGGTAACGTTAGAAAAAAATTGTATTTATGTACAAGAGTTAATAGAGCTTCAAAATTATGTCTTTGGGTTTTGGAATGGAAACATATTTTTTCAGCATTTCAAAAAAATATAATGTCTTTAAAGCAATGAAACAAAATTTATAATTTAATATAAATCAAGTTAAAACAACGTACTATCAGCTTAGCAGTTGGAATCTCAAGTATCTACTCGCTTATGCCGTCTAACCTTGATAATTTATCACAATAAAGTAACTGCCCGCAAGAGTCACTGAACAGTACATATTATAACATATTCAAGACCACAACCCAGAGATGCGAGGTATGACAATTAAATGACGAGACTGATTCCATAAAAACCGTATATTTGAAAATTTTTCTACAACTCTGCCATCCCCTTCAAAGTAGTCCCCTTGGGCAGCTATACAGCGATTCCAGCGCATTTTCCATGCTTCGTAACATTTCTGGAACGCTTTGACTGGGATGTCCGCGAGTACCCTCGTCATGGCCGCCTGGATGTCCGTAAAAGACTCAAAATGATGTTCCTTTGACCACCGATCTGTTTTAGGAAACAAAAAAAAGTCATAGGGTGACATGTCAGGCGAATAAGGCGGTTGTTGCAACACGACGACCCATTTAGAGGCTAAATACTGGGTCTCGCTGAGGGCTCAACTTGACGCAGCAGGCGAACTAAACAAGCTAGAGTGATGGTACATATGTCAATGGAGAGGGGAGCGATGCCGAAAAAAGAGAAAGGGAATTTAAAGGTTACAGGTTTAACACCAGCGCGGCAATAAAATCAGTCTCATTACTTAATTTTCAAACCTAGTACTATTAGAAACTGCCAGAATTAAAACTACTTACAGCCTGGCAACTCATCCTCACAACTAAAAAGTGTAGAAGGATTATCAGCGGTGTATACAGACCGCGGTTTTTCCAAACAGTGTAGAATTGATATGTAGGTAGACTTTACTAAACGGCAAGGAATTCTGAATTAACAGTTTCTCAAGATTTTATGAAAAAATTGAAAATTTAACAAATTTATATAAGGAATATATACGTATAACCTCATAAATTTTTATATAAATGTACCGTTATAAATAACTGCACTTGTATATTTTTCATAATTTTCATATTTACGTCAAGTTTCCTAGATTTACTCAACTCGCAAGTTCGTCGCCTAAATCTTTTGTGCGCAGTAACCCACTTTACAGTTGTGCTGGCAAACGAACTGTGCTGCGTAACAGCATCGCCGCTATGTACGAATTCGTGGAAAGCACTGCATTTAGCGGTATTTGTAGCTGTCATTTATTGATTTGCGGAAATTTATGCATTGCAAATTCTGTGAAAATCACAAACGGGCAGACGCGCCAACAACAACGGCAACAAGCATAAAATGAGTATTCCTGCGAAAAAAAAGCAACAACAGTAAACTCAATGGAAAAACACAAAAAGTAACAGGAAGCGGTTTAAAATGTGTGAAAGCTGGCGAGTACACGAGTATTTGTTGTTGTTTAGCTGCCTTACTTTGCCTCTCTATTTTCTCTGCTGTTGCAGCTAACAATTCAATGCGTTGCAGTGGTGGCACTGCTGCGGTTGCTGTTGAATTGCCGACGCGCATAAATTCAGCAATGCCAAACATAAGTGTAACAATATTTTGATAAATATGCGAAAAGTGGCGCGAACAATGCCACAAAGCGCGGCCATTGTGCGGCATGCCACAAAGTGTGGCGGCGAAATGGTTAGAAAATGTGAAATGAAATTTTGTGGCAGGTTCGTTGGCGGTTTATATTTTTTTGTTGTTGTATACACATAAATGTGCATAACGGCAACACAGCTAGTTGCACATTGGTTGCAACGTATACTTTTTCAATATAAATATACTTTTTGTTGTTTTTTTTTTGTGTTTATACACGCTTGCTGCATGTTGCACAGTGCGTTGCAAGTAATAAATAACTCTTGTAAGTGCAACAATTTGTAGGCAAAACGAGCGCGCCACAAATTCATTGGCTGCTAACAAATCGCCGCTTTGCAACAATGCAACACAGTAAAAATGAAAAACAATTGTTTTGGCGGAAAGTTGCACACACTTGCAACATGAAGGAGATATGACAGTGTATTGCATGCTCACTTGTGCCTTCGTCTCTTGGGAGCTGTTTGTTGTGTCGACAAAGACAAGCGCTGCTGGTGGTGCCACTACAAAGCAAGCCCAACAGCAGGGCGTGCAACAATAGCGGCAACACTTAGTGGCGGCGCGCATAGTACATGTATATATATACTATTGTACAAAAACAAAAAAGTAAAGAAAAAAGCATGTAAAAGTTGAATATGTTGCAGCCTGATGCAGATTTTCTTAAAGTGTTTGTGCGACTAGAGTTGTACTTCTGAATACTATACTAGCATTTTAAAATAAAATTTACTCGTACGGAGGTGCCAAGTTGACTGTTTCGTTTATTTTGTTGTGGGAGAATAAAAATAGTAACATCTACTTAACTTCTAGCCCATATTCTTGGTCTTGCGACGTACTTATGGAGAGTAATTGTCTATGACGATAAAAAATAAATTGGTAAATATGTAATTTGTGATGTTGCAACATCAAGAAATGTTTCAATAACTTCAATATTAAGCAAGAGAACTGTAATTAGTGCTGGTCTACTACCATTACATGATACTATAAAAGCAAATTTCGATGTTGCAACATCCAAAATTATTAACAAATCTTAATATTATGCAAAGGCACTGTAATAAGTGCTGATATACTACCATTACATGATACTATAAAGGCAAATTTTGATGTTGCAACATCCAAAACTATTGACAAATCTCAATATTATGCAAGGGAACTGTAATTAGTGCTGATCTACTACCGTTAAATGATTCTTTAAAAGCAAATTTTGATGTTGCAACATCCAAAAATACTTGCAAATCTCAATATTATGCAAGGGCACTGTAATTAGCGTTATCTTCTACCGCAATATAAGTAAATTTTTAACTCACAGTACTCTAATTCTTATGTTGCAAGTTATATTTAATGCCACACGGGGAAAATATGGTATTCTTTACATTATATTATTTCGTTTAACTAAATTTTCAATTAAAATTTTATTAAAAGGCAGTGTTGCAAGTATCTATTTGATGCCACAGGCAACAAAGATGTTTGTACATAAATTATATAATATAATGTATATAAATTTTTATTCATAGTAATACAAATTTTATTTACAATGCCACAAGCAAAAAATGTGGTATTATCTGCACTATATACTTTCATAAAATTACATACATTTTCAAATTAAAGTAGTTAAAATTCTTTTATGCAATGTTGCAAGTTGTATTTGATGCCACACGCAAAAAATATGGTGCTACATAATTTTTTTATTTAATGCATGAAATTTTTAAATCATAACAATTAAAATCTTTTTTAAATGCAATGTTGCAAGTTCTTTTTGACGTCACAAGTGCAAAATTATTTATTTTTGTGCATTATACAACTTCTAATTATATTTGGTGTATGAAAATTGCCACATTTATCTATTCAAATCACTTTTCTATAAGTGCAACATGCAAATATTTAATTAATTACAGCCGTGCTGCAATAGCTTTGCTTCAGGCAATTACCACCCAGTGCATGCAGGAATATTGAGCAACACCAGCGCACAGCGTATGTCATGCAACATTAATTTGCGTACTCATTTCTGTGCAACGTTGCATGTTTAGGCGCATGTAATCACTTAATAAGTCAATGTTGCATGATGATCAATGTTGAACTCAATATGCGCCGCTTGATCACGTGCAACTTTTAAAATGTAATTAATTTGCGAGCGCATGCACAATGCCACACAAACACAGCTGCATGTTGCAGCAGCATGCTGCAAGAAAAAAATAGTTTGCTGTAGTGAACGATTTGAACGCCTTTGCGCCAGCTATGGTGGCACGTTGAGTGTTGGCGTTGGTGTGACGACAAACATATGCACACCACAACTGGAATGGCGCAGAAATATCAACGTTTTGCAACATAAGTGAAAAAAACGAATGCAACATGTACCGCAACAACTTCAAATAATGACAACAACATCAAGTGAAGGCGACATGAATCCCGCACAACAAACACCAACAGCTGGACACACATGCCGCAAAGATAAAAAAAAATACTATGTTGCACGCAGTTGCCGCAAGTATATGAAGCTGGTTGGAGAGTCTGAAAATTGTTGCCACAGCTTGGTGGTGCTACATACAGCAGCGCTGGCAACAAATGAAGACAAATGACCAACATGCAAACCATTAATTTTCCTACACTTCATTCGTTGCCACTGTGGCAGCAGCAGCAGCAGCAGCGGCGGCAGCAACAACTTCTATTTGATTGCTTTTTGGTTTATATACTAGGCTTCCAGCTACGTGTTTGGCCGTTTGTGCGGCCACATGCAACATGCAGTGCACGGTGACATGCCACAACATATTGGTTGCACGCTTTGTCGGCTGGCTGCTAAGTTGCAGCTGCCACACGCACACATACACACAGCGTTTCTTCTTGGTTAAGTGCCAACTGCTCTGCATTTATTGTTCGTGTTATTTATTTTGTTGTCACTGACTTTTTGTTGCCGTTTATATTTTAGTGTTGTTGTTATTGTATTTGTAAAGCACCTTGTTGGCAATGAGTTTTGTCAATTGCCACTTGATTTGACTGCGCTTTGTCATCAATTAATCACCATTAATCGCTTTAAGTTGGCGCTTGAACCAATTGATTGCTGCGCCGTGGCTTAGGTGGTGATGGATGCGGCAGTAATGCTGTCACAACTCGGACTCGCTGCTCTTTTATATAGATGTTTTGTTTACTTTGCTGCAACAGCTTTTAATTGTTTTAAATGTTCTCTGGTTTAAGCAATAAGTCATTCGTTTTACTTTTTCTCTTTTTCACAAGGGTTCGGCTAATCTTTATTGGTCCTTAAAAAAGTGTATGTGAATTTTATTTAGTTTTTTCATAATAGAGTAAATTTAAATGCAAAGTAGATTAAATCAATTTTCACTGCGTCCACCGGAAGATACTTTCCAGTGGAGCTCATTTCTTCTTCTTTACTGGCGTAGACACCGCTTACGCGATTATAGCCAAGTCAACAACAACACGCCATTCGCTTCTTCTCTTCGCTACGTGGCGCCAATTGGATATTCCAAGCGAAGCCAGGTCCTTCTCCACTTGGTCCTTCCAACGGAGTGGAGGTCTTCCTCTTCCTCTGCTTCCCGCGGCGGGTATGCGTCGAATACTTTCAGAGCTGGAGTGTTTTCATCCATCCGGACAACATGACCTAGCCAGCGTAGTCGCTGTCTTTTAAACTATGTCAATGTCGTCGGGTTCGTTTTCTCCTGGTGTTGTGAATTCACTGTCATTCAGTAGGCTGAAGAAGTGTTCCCTCCATAATTTAAGTATGCTCTGGGCATCGGTAACTAGATCACCTTTGTGGGTTCTACAAGAGTATGCTCCGGTCTTGAAACCTTCTGTAAGCCGCCGCATCTTTTCGTAGAATTTTCGAGCATTACCCCTGTCGGCCAGCTTATCAAGCTCTTCGTACTCACGCATTTCGGCCTCTTTCTTTTTCAGAGGAGTTCATTTAGTTCCATTTTATTGACTAGAGGCTTTCTGTCACCTGCGACCGAATTAGGAACTAATTTTTTAAGCCTCGAATGTTTCCTTGTAAAGTCTTCATATTCTTACACAGACTGTGCAATGCATAAGAAAATGCCTTGATGTTTCCACCACACCTTCCTTTAGCTTTGACGTCTTGCGTCATAGCCTTACTAAATGAACCGTTTGGGAACGGGTGGAGGATCAACGCCTGCTCGGTGCATACGAGATTCACTGGTCCAGCACTAAAATGCAAAATGACAAAGTAGAACCAACTTTCCATTTACATGTAAGAGAGAAAATGATGCATCTCTGGCTAGCTAATCGCCTTTGCAGTTACCACTGACAGGAATTCTATCGTTAATATTTCAGTCAGATCCGTTATTCCAAATTGTTGATAAACTAAATGAGCAAGAAAAACTATTTAAGCCCTTTAATCAGCGGCTCAACGCTCTTGAGTCCCATATACAATTTATTGATGAACAGTAATTCTGGAATGCTAATGGTCTTTCCAAAAGTAAAAATGAATTATAGGTTATTTTACAAGGCAGAAATATTGATATATAGTATATCTATTATCTGAAACGCATTTTACGAACCATTAATTTTTTAAGTTTAAAAATTTTGAATTATATCACACACCACACCCGGCAAACTCAGCACGAGGAGGGAGTGCTATAATTATCAAAAGCAATATTGAACACTGTGAGGAAGATCCGATTAAGACAGAAGAAATTCAAGCTACAACAATTTCAGTTAAATTGCACAATCATCCATTGTATCTTATTGCGCTGTATAGTCCACCTAGACAAAATATAAAACTAGAAATGTATATGAATTCATCAAAAAAAATATAACGGAAGGTATATCATTGCTGGCGACTTTAACGCAAAAAACACTCATTGGGGGTCTCGTTTAACTACAACCAAAGATCCAGAACTTCTCAGAGCTATACAAGCAGTTGGATGCAATTTTGTTTCTACAAGAAGATCTACTTATTGGCCTACAGATATTCAAAAAATTGCCAGACCTTCTTAACTTCTCTATAATTAATAAACTACCGAAACTCAATTTATGTATTTAAGATTGCTCAGACCAAAGCTCTGACCATTCCCTTGTGATACTAACTCTGTATGAAAAGCCATTTATTTCGGCCGCCAACCCAACATTAAGTAATAAACTCACTAATTTTTATAAATTTAAAAGTATAGTGAATAAAGTCGACTCAAAGCTTAAGCACATATCGAATGGCATTGAGTACGACTGTGAGGTTGAAGATTACACAAAAATAATTCAAAACGCTGTGTGGAAGAGTACACAAAATACCCGCGTGAATCTAAGTGGTCCCAAAATACCCAAAACACATCTTAGAAAGTATCCATGAAAAGCGCAAGCTTCGACGAAAATGGCAGCAAACTAGGTGCTCTGCTCTCAAAACTGAGCTTAATAAATTTACAGCGAAACTAAGAACACAAATTAAACAGTTTAAAAATTATTCCTTCAAAACTTAGCTGTCTAAACTCACAGCTGATAAGTCGGTGGACTATTCACTCTGGAAAGCTGCAAAAAATATTTATAAACAAATAAGACATTGAGCACCATTAAAACTAAACGAAACTGCTTGGGCCAAAACGAATGAACAGAAAGCTGCCGCATTTGCAAATAATTTGAGAAACACATTAACGCCTAACGATGGGTTTGAGATAAACTGTGAAAATAATTGGTTAGATCTAGACATCAGTAATTCTCCAGTTACTATTAAGGAAAATAAAAATCTTATCGGGAACACAAGACTCAAAAAAGCACCTGGGTACGATTTAATAACTGGACAGATATTGCACAATTTACTAAAGAATTGTATAAAAAAAAAAACTTGTAAACATTATAAACAGTGCTTTATGCCTAAGATATGTGCCATCGCTTTGGATAGTATCTGAAGTCATAATGATACCCAAGCCAATAGACGCTGTTTCATCATATAGATCAATTTCGCTGCTGCCAGCCTTTTCTAAAATCTCTGAGAATGTATTCATAAATAGGCTCAAACCAATAATCGCTCAAAAAAAATCGAATACCAACACATCAATTTGGCTTCCGTGACCACCAATCAACAATTGACCAGGTACACCGAATCGTTAATTTCGTTGAAAATACAATCAATGAAAAGAACGTTTGTATGGCGGTCTTTTTGCACGTGTCTCAAGCTTTTGGCAAAGTTTTGGGATACGGGTCTACAGCTCAAATTGAAATACATGCTACCCAAGCAATTTTGTGAAATAATTGCTTCATACTTAAAAAACAGATACTTCCGCATTAAACAAGAGGACAAGGGAGAGACAACTTCAGTATCTAGCCGATAAGTGCAATTACTAAGCGGGCATCCAAGTGACTCATAAAATTAAACGACACCAAATCAGTTCATGTCGACTTTACCTTAAAAAAGTCGGCATATTGTCCAATTTATATAAATAACATTCCTATACCACAGCATAACTGTGCTAAGTACCTAGGTATCACCTTAGATGCCAAGCTACGCTGGAAAGAGCATGTCAAAAAAGGAGCGACCTTTATATGAAATTTTTCAAACTTAACCACCTCGTTTCTACAAATTGGTTATCTCATTTTCCATTTTAACACCTAATTCTCAATTTTTCCAGGCCGATAGGAGCAATGTTAGCGCATAGCCAGTGATTTATTTACGAATTTTTAGGTCTTATTTATTTTAAAAAAATTTAATATTTTTTACTTTTTTGTTTTGGGTAAACATTTTTAGTTTTTCAATTGTGAAATTTTTTTTTTTCAAATTTTAATTGTAC
>JAPZAG010002781.1:0-14324 GCA_027475135.1 Bactrocera correcta | reverse complement strand
ATCACACCACCTTTTTCAATCACTTCACCATTTTGTAGAACGCGTGAACGACCGCCACCGCCTTCTGGGCGTTCCCAGTCGTCAATGACGAACTCTGCTGTGCCACCACCAAGTTGTTCTTGCTGTTCAAGGCTTGAGCAAATGCGGGCTTGTAAATCGAGAAGAAATTCACGGACGCGTTGAATATCAGCTGAAGTTGGGTTCTGCATGATGAGCCTTTTGGGGAAAGAGCTAAAGGACTAACAACATCAAAACATAAAACCATAAAAAAAGTAAGGGATTTTTAACGATTATGATCCCTTACTGAGTTATCAGGTTAAGAAATTAGAAGTCATCCTTTTGATAAAGATGTGCCATACGTTCTTTTTTGTTTTTAGATACTGTTCATTAAATGGATTTTTCCCGACCGTTAATGGAACACGATCAATCACATTAATACCTAAATCAGTCAATGCCTTTAATTTCAAAGGATTATTGGTAATTAATTTCACTTGTTTTACTTGTAGATGATCGAGCATGATGCTGCACATATCATAACGTCTGGCATCGGCAGGCAGATTAAGCAATAAGTTGGCATCGACTGTATCATGTCCTTGATCCTGCAAGGCATAGGCACGAATTTTGTTGGTTAATCCAATTCCGCGACCTTCTTGGCGCAAATATAAAATAACACCTTGTCCCACATCATTTATGAGCTTTTGAGTCGCTTGTAGCTGTGGGCCGCAATCACATTTCAAAGAAGCGAAAGCATCGCCAGTCAGACATTCTGAATGGATACGAACCAGTACAGGGCCTGTTGGTGCTGTTTCTAAACCTTTGGACAGAGCAACATGTTCTTCGCCTGTAACTGGATCTTGGAACACAGAAATATTGAAGTCACCAAACTTGGTCGGAAGTTTAGACGTCGCGACAAACTCAATAGCCACAAATTACTCATCTATCTGTTAAGGAAATCGGCTAAAGTATAGCTCAATGCTAGGACATTGGTAGAATTCTAATGCTGAATTTATACAGAACATTTTCTTTTTTGTAGAAAGCGGACGATAATAGTTGATAAATTGTGAGATTATTCAGGATAATCTACGCCACCACACGCACATACCCGTATGTGCTCAATACTGCATCGTTAGAAATGTGGCTGATTGAAGGTGATTTTATTCGATTTGAAGATCGGATTCCCATTTACCCAGCTTAGGATTTGCCAGGCTTAAGAAGGCTTTGCCACATATGTTGTATACCGAAATTCCAACTCACCGTCCTGTTACGCCATTGTTAGATGAGATCGATCATCCTCAACAATTACGTCAGCTCGAACAAAGCCAACTCACACAAGTGGCCGATGAGTTGCGTCAGTTTATTTTATATGCGGCAGGTCAAAGTGGGGGGCACTTTGGTGCCAATCTGGGCGTCATTGAACTCACTGTTGCATTGCATTACTGCTTTAATACGCCACATGATCGTTTGATCTGGGACGTGGGTCATCAGGCTTATCCGCATAAGGTCCTTACAGGCCGTCGTGAACAGTTAATGACGATTCGTGCTCAACATGGCTTGGCTGCTTTTCCTGCGCGTGAAGAGTCGGTGTTTGATACCTTTGGGGTGGGGCATTCGTCGACAGCAATTTCAGCGGGTTTAGGTATGTCTTTGGCGCGTCGCTATCAGCAAAATCCATGCGAAGTGGTGTGCATTGTTGGTGATGGTGCCATGACAGCAGGTATGGCATTTGAAGCCATGAATGATGCTGTTGCGCATGATGCCGATCTGATGGTGGTGCTGAATGACAACGATATGTCTATTTCATGCAGTACAGGTGGTTTTGCTAGACATCTTGCTGCAATCTGGGAAAAAGGTCAGTTAGTCAATATCGATGAACATGGCGAAGCCTATGTTCAGCCTCATCCAAAGTGGACCTATAACTCTCGCTTACATCAATCTGCAACCGATGCGGCAGATAACCTGTTTAAAGCGATTGGCTTTGATTATTTTGGTCCGTTCGATGGTCATGATGTTGAACATCTGGTACATGTATTCAATGCACTCAAAAAACGTAAGGGTCCGCGTTTAATTCATATTTATACTAAAAAAGGCAAGGGCTTTGAACCTCCCGAAGCAGACCCGATTACTTACCATGCAATCACCAAAATTACGCCTGTATCAATTGCACCAGTAAAAAAATCACCACCAAAATATTCAGATGTTTTTGGTCAGTGGTTGTGTGATGAAGCTGCGCAAGATGATCGTCTTTTGGCTATCACGCCAGCGATGTGTGAAGGTTCTGGCATGGTCAAATTTGCTCAACAGTATCCTGAGCGTTTTTTTGATGTTGCAATTGCTGAACAACATGCGGTTACTTTGGCCGCAGGGATGGCCTGTGAAGGATTAAAGCCTGTCGTTGCAATTTACTCGACGTTTTTACAGCGTGGTTATGATCAGTTGATTCATGATGTTGCCTTGCAAAATCTGGATGTAACCTTTGGCATTGACCGTGCTGGACTTGTGGGTGAAGATGGCCCAACACATGCGGGCGCTTATGATTATGCTTATATGCGAACCATTCCAAATCTGGTGATTATGGCGCCTAAAGACGAAAATGAATGCCGTCAGATGCTGCATACGGCGTATGATTTTAATGGTCCAGCAGCCGTGCGATATCCTCGTGGCGCAGGCTTGGGCGTTGAGATCCAGCAGGAGTTAACCAAACTTGAAATTGGTAAAGCCGAGATTGTCTTACAATGTCATCCAGAGCATGATGAACACATTACAATTTTAGCTTTTGGTAGCCGTGTATCAGTTGCTATGGAGGCTGCACAGCAGTTGGCGCAGCTGCATGATATTGGAATTACAGTCGTCAATATGCGCTTTGTGAAGCCGCTAGATGAGCAAATCATTCGTGATCTTGCCGAGCGGACCCAGCTTTTTGTGACTGTAGAAGAACATGCAGTAATGGCAGGCGCAGGTAGCGCGGTCAATGAATATTTAGCCAAAGCACAAATTATGAAACCAACGCTTAATCTTGGCTTGCCCGATACCTTTATGGCACAGGCTACGCATACGCAAATGCTCAAGAATTGTGGTCTTGATGCAGAAGGTATTCAAGCTTCGATAGAAAAGGTTTGGTTGAGAATTGTTCAGGCTGTTTAATCGGCTGGTTTAAAAAAGACGAATATTTTTTACCAAAAGGCGCGTTGATTTGATAGAATTAGCGCGCTTTTATGCATTATTCTTTGTCAAAATCTTCAAATTTGTAGTGGGTGTTCAATGGAACCTATGGTGGTTATGGCTGCGCGTGCAGCTCAGTTAGTTGGTCAAGAGCTTTTAAAAGCACATCAAAATCGTCATAAGCTCGATCTACAAGTTGAAGAAAAAGGCATTGAAGGTCCTGTGACACGTGTTGACCGCTATTTAGAACAATTAACAATAGATACTTTGCGTAAAAGCTATAAAAATCATAGCTTTTTGGGTGAAGAATTTGGTTTTCAGGAAGGTAAAGGTCACGATACAGATTGGTGCTGGGTCATTGACCCTTTAGATGGCACACAAAATTTTGTTCATGGCTTCCCGCATTTTTGTATTTCAATCGCAGTTCAACATAAAGGTGTCACCCAGCACGGTGTGATCTATGATCCTGTGCGTGATGAAATGTTTTCTGCCAGCCGTGGTCGTGGTGCGGTGATGAATCAGCGCCGTATTCGTGTCAATGTACGTGATCATCTTGAAAATGCATTTTTAGCGGTAGGTCATCCATATCGTGCACAGCGTAACGGCGAAATTGTTTCTTATGCAGAGCAACATTTTGCTTCACTTCTTGCCGTGACAAAAGCGGGTGCACATATTCGTCGTGCAGGTTCTGCGGCTTTAGATCTCGCATATGTTGCTGCAGGTCGTTTTGATGGTTTTTTTGAGATTGGCTTGAAGCCGTGGGATATTGCTGCAGGTGAACTGATTGTAAAAGAAGCAGGTGGCATTGTGGTTGATTCGCGCGGTGGCAATGAGTCTTATGAAAATGGTCAGGTTCTGGCATGTTCTATGAAGATGTTAAAACCATTGATGCAAACTGTTGTCCCAGCTTGGGGTGAGATGGCGAAGTAAAGCGCCTAAAAAGTTAAACAAAAAGAGCAGCCTAAAAGGTTGCTCTTTTATTTTTGGTAAAAACCAATTAAAAAGGGTGACTTTTTAAAACTTTCTGTTATACTCTCGCCACGCACTTAAATTTCCGTTCATTACCTGAACATTCTGTTCTATTCATTGTATGCGCACGCCGTCCATAGAGAGGACCATTCATTGCGCCCAAATCGCTCAGCGATTCTTCAGGTTCCGGCCGTAATCATGCGTGCGTATAGTCTACATCGTCGTTATTCGGATTGCTGCTGAATTTCAAATTATTCAGCCTAAGATGCCGTGCCGCCTTTTGTCGATGTCCATATTTGTATTTATTAAAATGGAGCACCCATCAGGGTGAAACTCTCTATGAGCAAAAATTTTGCCGATTTCTCTCTACATGAATCTTTACAACAAGCACTACAGGATCTTGGTTTTACTAGCCCAACACCTGTTCAAGAACAAGCGATTCCTGCAGCTTTAGAAGGTAAAGACCTTTTAGTTTCAAGCCAAACTGGTTCTGGTAAAACTGCAGCTTTCTTGCTGCCAACATTACATTCACTTGCGGGTCAAGACACGTTCCTTCCATTTAAAGAACGTATGCGTGCAGTGACTCAACCGAATATTCTTGTAATTTCACCAACGCGTGAATTGGCTCAGCAAGTGAGTCAAGACGCGATTGCACTTGTACGTCACATGAAAGGTGTTCGTATTGCTGCAATTATGGGTGGTATGCCATTTGCAAAACAAATCCAACAATTAAAAGGCGCTCAGGTTGTTGTTGCAACCCCAGGTCGTTTACTTGATTTGGTCAATCGTCGTCAAATTAAATTAGACAAAGTTGATGCTTTGATCGTAGACGAAGCAGACCGTATGCTGGATCTTGGTTTCTCTGAAGATCTTGAAGCGATCAGCGAATTGGCTGCAAACCGTAAACAAACTTTGATGTTCTCTGCAACATTTGCAGATCGTATCATTCGTCTTGCAGAATGCATGATGCAAGATCCAATGCGTATTGCGATTGAAACAGGTCATTCAACCAACACTGACATCACCCAGACTTTACACTGGACTGATGGTTTTGAGCACAAGAAAAAATTGCTGACTCATTGGTTAAGTGATGAAAGCATGGATCAAGCAGTTGTATTTGCAAGCACACAAGAAGATACAGACATGCTTGCTGAAGAGCTTGCTGAAGCTGGTCATTCAGTGGTTGCATTACATGGTGCGATGCCACAAACCGTACGTAACCGTCGTTTACGTAGTATTCGTGAAGGTAAAGCTAAAATCCTAGTTGCAACTGACGTTGCAGCACGTGGTCTAGATGTACCAACTATTTCTCACGTGATCAACTTTGGCTTGCCAATGAAACACGAAGACTATGTACACCGTATTGGTCGTACTGGTCGTGCAGGCCGTACTGGTCAAGCGATTACACTCGCAACTTATCGTGAGCGTGGTAAAATTCGTGCGCTTGAAGACTATTTAGAAGCACGTTTAAGTGTATCTGAAATTGAAGGTCTTGAGCCATCTCCACCTCCTGCACGTTCTGGTCGTGATGGCGGTGGTCGTGGTCGCGGCGGTAATGGTGGTGGTCGTCGTGATGGTGGTCGCGGTGGTTTCGGTGGTGGTCGTCGTTTTGAAGGTGAAAGCAATTTCAAACGTCGTGATGGTGGTCGTGATGACCGTCCAAAACGTAGTTTTGATGATAAACCACGCGGTGAACGTCCTGCATTTGGTGGCGAAGACCGTCCACGTCGCGAATTTAATTCTGATCGCCCACGTCGTGAAGGTGGTTTTGAAGACCGTCCAAAACGTAGCTTTGGTGGTGAAGACCGTCCACGTCGCGAGTTTAATTCCGACCGCCCACGTCGTGAAGGTGGCTTTGAAGACCGTCCAAAACGTGATTTTGGTGATCGTCCAGCGCGTCGTGAAGGTGGTTTCAATGATAAGCCACGTTTCGATTCTAATGATGACAACCGTGGTAATCGTGTAGATTACAAACCACGTCGTGAGGGTGGTTTTGGTGATCGTCCAAAACGTGATTTCGGTGATCGCCCAGCGCCACGTCGTGAAGGTAGCTTCGGTGACCGTCCAAAACGTGATTTTGGTGATCGTCCAGCACGTCGTGAAGGTGGTTTTGGTGATCGTCCACAACGTTCTTTTGGCGATGACCGTCCAAAGCGTAGCTTTGGTGGCGAAGATCGTCCACGTCGCGCTACACAAGAAGAATTTTTCAATCGTGAGTCTGGCGACCGTCGTCGTAAGAACGATCGTTAATTCTAAGTGATAAATAAAAAAGCCGACGAATGTCGGCTTTTTTATTGTGATTAATATGTGTAAAATAAGTACAATATGATAATTGGTTCAAATTGTATCGTAGAAATGAGCACTAAAGAGCGTACCAGTCAAAGGCATCGTATATATCGTAGAATGCCATTTTATCTTGGGCTTCCTTATCTGAGCGTTGTGCTTATACTGTGCAATGTTGTTTATTTTTCATATCGTATTTATGTGGATTAATGATTAAAACCAATCTCAATATTAGAACTTTTTAATCGATTTTCACAAAACAGAGCGTTGCCAAAATAATAACAATTCTCTAAAGATTCAGTGCTATATTATGCGAGCTTAGAAATATGCAGGAATATACTCTGCTATGAATAATCCAAATCCATCAACAACTCAGGCTTTAATAGAAGTCCAAAATTTGAGTTTTAATCGAGGAGATCGCGTCATTTATGACAACGTAAATTTGTCTATTCGACGTGGTCAGATTACTGCGATTATGGGACCATCTGGTACAGGTAAAACAACATTGCTACGTTTGATCGGTGGGCAGTTAGCTCCAGATCTTGGCGAAGTATTATTAGACGGTAAAAACATTGCCAACATGACCCGTCATGAGCTATTTGCTGCACGTGCCCGAATGGGAATGCTATTCCAGAGTGGTGCGTTGTTTACAGATATGTCGGTATATGAAAATGTTGCTTTCCCAATTCGTGCACATACTCAATTGCCTGAGCATTTGATTGGGGAACTGGTGGCATTGAAACTGGAATCGGTAGGTCTTCGTGGTGCCGAAAAACTAATGCCAACCGAGTTATCTGGTGGTATGAATCGTCGTGTGGCTCTGGCGCGTGCTATTGCACTGGACCCTGATCTGATTATGTACGATGAACCTTTTGCTGGTCAGGATCCAATTGTAAAAGGTGTTTTAACGCGACTGATTCGTTCGTTACGTGAAGCACTGGATTTAACCACTATTATTGTGTCACATGACGTCGCTGAAACATTGTCGATTGCTGACTATATTTATGTTGTGGCGGAAGGCAAAATTCAGGGTGAGGGAACGCCAGAGCAGCTTCAAGCACATGCTTCCCCATTTGTGAAACAGTTTCTGACAGGTTCAGAGGAAGGACCTGTTGAATATCAGTTTAGTCAACGCGCTTATTTAGATAACGAGGTATATCCATGAATGCGATTGCCTGGTTAGGCCGGCTCGTGATTGAACGTGTTCGAGGGATCGGTGTTGCCGCCCTTATGTTGTTACAGATTTTATTTTCGATGCCCTCTACGGGTGGGTTTCGGCGCTTTATTTATCAGATGTATCGTGTCGGTGTGATGTCCTTGCTGATTATCACTGTTTCAGGCTTATTTATTGGTCTGGTGATTGGTCTGCAAGGCTATTCAATTCTGGTCAATGTGGGCAGCGAAGCGATGCTGGGTACAATGGTTTCACTTACCCTGTTGCGTGAGTTGGCACCTGTAGTTGCTGCTTTACTATTTGCAGGAGGGGCAGGTTCCGCTTTAACTGCCGAAATTGGCTCCATGAAGCAAAGTGAACAACTGGCCAGTATGGAAATGATTGGTGTTGATCCGCTTAAACAGATTGTCTCACCGCGCTTATGGGCAGGTATTGTGAGTCTACCCATGCTTACCGTGATTTTTGCCGCAATTGGAATTTTAGGCGGGAAAATGGTGGGTGTAGATTTTCTTGGCGTGGATGAAGGATCTTTCTGGAGCGGTATGCAAAGTAATGTCCAGTTTGGGCACGATGTGGTCAATGGCATTATTAAAAGTATTGTATTTGCCTTAGTGTGTACTTGGATTGCGGTTTATCAAGGGTATGCCTGTGACCCAACCCCTGAAGGCATCGCAACTTCAATGACACGTACTGTTGTTTATTCTTCTTTGTGTGTATTGGGATCAGATTTTGTTTTGACTGCGGTCATGTTCGGAGGTATTTAATGAAATCACGTACAAGTGAGCTGGCCGTAGGAATTTTTGTCATTATTTTCGGCGTCGCCTTATTCTTTTTAGCAATGAAGGTCAGTGGATTGGCAGGTACAAATCTCAGTGATCCTTATACCATGACCGCACAATTTGATAACGTGAATGGTTTAAAACCCCGTGCCAAAGTGACGATGAGTGGTGTTACGATTGGTCGAGTAGATGCGATCACACTTGATCCTGTAACACGTTTGGCGACAGTCACTTTTGATCTAGATGGCAAACTGACTACATTTAATGCAAGACAGTTGAAAACGGTAGAGCAAAATGCACTAGAAGAACTACATTACAGTTCTGATTATAAGTCTGCTGAACCAGCGAAACAAAAAGTCATGGAACAGCAACTGATCGATAACATGAAATCCATTACCAGTATCGATGAAGATGCTTATATTATGGTGTCGACCAACGGTTTACTGGGAGAAAAGTACTTGAAGATTGTTCCTGGCGGTGGCTTGAACTATCTCAAACGTGGTGATGCGATTACCAATACACAGGGTACGATGGATCTCGAAGATTTAATTAGTAAATTCATTACTGGTGGTGCAGGTAAATCATCAGACAACTCAACGGGAACAGCGGCTCAGTCTTCATCATCTGGAGATAAAGAACCTTCTTTCACTGAGTAAATTTTAGGAGTTATGTGAATGAAAACATTATTAAAGCAAACCCTTACAGTAAGTGTATTATCTAGCATGCTGATAGGTACTGCTTTTGCTGCACCCACTGAGGCACCACCTGCGTTTATTAAGCGTGTTGCGGATGGTCTGATCACCCGTTTAAAAACGGATCATGCTAAATTACAAAATAACCCTGCTGGTGTAAAAGCCATTGTGCGCCAAAATCTGGACCCTTATATTGATTCGCAGTCGTTTACTCGTATTGTGATGGGGACTTATGCGACCAATCAGAACAGTACCGCAGCGCAGCGTGCACAATTTGAAAATAATTTCCGTGAAACCCTGATTGAAAACTATGGTTCAGCTTTTGCCAAGTATACCAATCAGTCTTATAGCATTCGTCCTTATAAAGAAACAGGGAGTAAGAATCCTGTCGTTACTTTGGATTTTACCAACAATGGTGAAAAAATCCCTGTGGCTTTTCAGCTAACAGATAAGGGTGACCAGTGGAAAATCCGTAATATCAATGTGTCTGGTATTGACTTAGGCTTGCAATTCCGCAATCAGTTTGCAGCAACTGTAAAACGTAATGGTGGCAATCTGGATAAAGCCATTGCAAACTTTAAACCAGATGCGGATGCTGCGGTAAACAAAAAATAAATGAAGGTTTCTGGTGATTAAAATTATTAATCAGCAATTGCTGCTGTCTGGGAAGATTGATTTTGATAATGCGCAAACTGTCTATCAAGATGGTTTGCGATTGATTCAACAACATCAGCAATTTCCATTGGTGGTCAATCTGAGTGAATTACAGCACGGCAATACACTGGCTCTTGCAGTTTTAGTGCAATGGCTGCGTCAGACGCCGAATGCGAAAGGTTTACATTTTGAAAATGTACCTGAAAAAATGCTGAAAATCATTCAGTCTTGTCATTTACAAGATGACTTGACGCTACTTCATCGCTAGCGAACTACCAATAAAAAAAGCACCGAAGTTCGGTGCTTTTTTTATCAAAAATTTAAACCCATTTCTTCCAGCGGAAATAGATCATTGGGCCCACAAATGACACGATAATAATCATCGCAACAGTCAAAAAGCTCATGGTGCCATGTGCAAAGGGTAATTCTTGAGTATTCATTCCATAAATACTGGCCACCAGCATTGGCGGCGCAAGCATACTAGGTAAAATCGAGAAGCGACGAATCGTATCGTTCTGTTCGGTATTAATGAATCCAGAAGTGGTATCCAGCAAGAAGCGAACCTTTTTAAACAGGAAGGCATCATGCTCGACCAGTGAGCGAACATCTTCACTAAGCTCGCGAATGTCTGCATCGTAAATATGACTACCTAACGCGCGGGGACGTGCTAAAAAGGTCAATACACGACGTAAATCGATTAGACAGAGCTGCGCTTTACCCAGAACGTCTTCTTGCTGGGCCAGTCGTGTAATCATGTCATCCAGATCAAGGATTTGTTCGCGATGATGGTTGTTAAGCACTTCGGTGGAATATTTTTCCAGATCTTTGTGGATATCTTCTAAGATATCCGCAAGTTCATCTAATTTGGCTTCAAGCAGTCCAAGTAAAATCCAAGTGGGATCTTTATAATCCATATCGTAGTCATTACGTCGGGCGCGAGCACGAAAGGCACGAAAGGCCACCAGTTTTTCACTACGCAAAGTAAATAGACGGTCTTTATGCAAGATAAATGCAACTGTTTGCACCATCGCTAAAATATTACTGGATTCTTCTGTATCTCCATCCACTTGATAGTTTTTTTTTTTCGTTAAAAAATAGGTGCTGATATGCAAAATTCCGTCATCATCGCGGTAGAATCGGGCAGATGAGGAAATGTCTTCAAGAGATTTCAGTGTAGGGAGATTTCGATCATAAGCATCGAGTATCCATTGCTGTTCTTCTGGGGAGGGTGAAATCAGGTCAATCCAGACCAGTTCTGGATGAAGATCAAAACCACCATTAATGGTGGCATCTTCCAGACTACCGCGCTCTGTGGCATAAAAGGCTTCAAGCATAGTGTCTTTTCTCCCTTGCGCAGTACGGGGGTAAATGAATGCGTGTATTTTAGACAAGGATTTGACCAAAAACACTTGTTGTTCGGTTAATTTCGAAAAAAATTTTCCTAAAGCTTACTTTGTAAGCATGACAAATTAACAAAATGGTAAAAAAATTTATGAATTCTGTTTGTATTTTCTGTGGTTCTGCTGTTGGTACAGATCCAGTCTTTATTCAAGCTGCTCAAAGTACTGGAAAACGGATTGCCGAACAAGGTAAAACACTGGTGTATGGTGGTGGGCGTTCTGGCTTGATGGGCGTTGTTGCAGACAGTGCTTTGCAGGCAGGTGGGCATGTGATTGGGGTGATACCAACAGCGCTGGTTGATCGTGAGTTGGCTCATCCACATCTGACCCAATTGCATGTGGTGAAAAATATGCACGAACGTAAAACTAAAATGGCAGAACTCTCGGACGGATTTATTGCTTTACCTGGTGGCGCTGGGACTTTGGAAGAAATTTTTGAGCAGTGGACATGGGCACAGCTGGGTATCCATCAAAAACCATGTGGATTTTTGAATATCAAAGGGTTCTACGATGATTTACTGAAAATGATTCAAGGGACTGTCGACTACGGTTTTACCCAATCACGTTTTGCAGAAAAGCTGATTGCCTCTGATGATATTGAAATTATTCTGGATCAGTTTGAGCATTATCTGGCGCCTACACCAAAATGGGGAGATCATGCCAAAGTTCATCCTTGATCATTCAGAGGAATTATCTTGAATACTATTACGGTGGCTGCCGCAATTATTTTAAATGAAGACCGACAGGTATTGGTGGTTCGTAAGCATAATACTTATGCCTTTATGCAGGTTGGCGGTAAACTTGAAGCTGATGAGAGTGCTGAACAGGCCATGCGTCGTGAGATTCAGGAAGAAATTGGCTGTACTTGTGAAATTCTGTCCTTTGTTGGGCTTTTTGAAACTCAGGCAGCCAATGAACCTGATCATCGGTTAATCGCGTATGTGTATCATGTTGATATTCATGAAGCACCGCATATTTCGGCAGAAATTGCCGAAATGAAGTGGATTCAGCTTGATGATGAAGATACACATCTTGCACCACTCACTCGTGAGATTGTTTTACCTTGGTGTAAAAATTTGGTGTGTATTGAATAAGTTCTAATCAAAAACTGCTGCAATACACACAGGATAAATATGCACACAGCCAAGGTTTTGTAATACATGTGTCAGTGCGTGGATTGAACTGCCTGTCGTGACGACATCATCCACAATCATCACGCGTCGATAGCGCTGCTTAACAGGCTGTCGCAGAACAAACTGCTCGTCGATCTGACTAATCCGCTCTAATCGCGAGAGTCCTTTTTGCGAATGTTGTGCTAAACGTTCCACGGGTTGCCAGACAGGTACATTTAGGTGTTTGGCTATGCCTTGTGCCAGTAATAGAGATTGATTATAGCCCCGTTCAATCAGACGTTTTTCAGAAATTGGCATAGGTACAATGGCCTGAACCCGAGGCAATGGCAATGTGAGTAAAAGACTGCTCAGCAGACTTTGGTAATGCAGACGCTCATGATATTTAAATTGCTGCACAATCTGGTCGATGGGATAGCGATACTCGCAGGCTGCCAAAATATTTAACTCATGTCGTATGACGTAATCTTTAAACCACGGCAGTTCCTGCCAGCAATCCTCACAGAGTATGTGCTGTTTTTGCTGCGGACTCAATTCACATAATGGGCAGGGGATACACTCTTTTTTAAGCCATTGAAGTGTGGTTGCAAGCAAATTAGACATAAGCATATCGGGGGGCGTCTGGCAGCCAGCGGTTTAATAAAGCCTCTGCCTGTTGAGCATGATCTTTTAACACTTGTTCGGCGACATAATGTGCTTGCGCCAATAAATGATCATCACGTTCTAACTTGGCAACACGAAAATTCATATCCCCTGTTTGCTTGGTTCCTAATAATTCACCAGGACCACGTAACTCTAAATCTTTTTCGGCAATAACAAAACCATCGTTACTTTCTCTTAATATAGAAAGACGTTCTTGCCCATTCTGTGACAGTGGATGCTTATAAAGCAGTACACAGAAGCTGGCTTTGGCACCACGACCAACCCGACCTCGTAATTGATGTAATTGAGACAGCCCTAATCGTTCAGCATTTTCAATGACCATGATTGATGCATTGGGTACATCAACACCCACCTCAATTACCGTTGTGGCAATTAAGAGTTGTAGTTGGTTGTCTTTAAAGGCTTGCATGACATTTTGTTTTTCTTCGGCTTTCATTTTGCCATGTACAAGTCCAACTTTAAGTTCTGGAAAACGTGAGCGTATTTCCTGATAGGTGGCCTCTGCGGCTTGAGCATCCAGCGTTTCGGACTGTTCAACCAGAGTACATACCCAATAAGCCTGTTTACCTTCAAGGCAATTGCTTGCAATTCTATTTAAGACTTCTTCGCGCCGATCTAGTGGAATCGTCACCGTTTGAATTGGCGTTCGGCCAGGTGGTAATTCATCAATCACCGAAGTATCTAAATCACCATAGGCACTCATTGCAAGTGTTCGTGGGATGGGAGTTGCTGTCATCACCAACTGGTGTGGGGTGAAGTGGTCTACGCCTTTATTCCGAAGAGCCAAGCGTTGATCAACACCAAAACGATGCTGTTCATCAATGATGACCAGCCCCAGCTTGGCAAACTCGACATTATCCTGAAAGAGTGCATGCGTACCCATCACGAGTTGAACCTGACCAGTTCGGATCAGTTCTTCGGCTTGAGTGCGAGCTTTACCTTTTTGTTTGCCAGAAAGCCAGCCAACCTGAATGCCTAAAGGTTCAAACCAGCGTTTAAAATTAAGATAATGCTGTTCGGCCAAAATTTCGGTGGGTGCCATCAATGCAACTTGCCAGCCAGCTTCCAGCGCATGACAGGCTGCTATTGCAGCGACCAAAGTTTTGCCTGCGCCTACATCACCCTGTACCAATCTGAGCATCGGCTGTGATTGATGAAGATCATGCGCAATTTCTTTTGAAACACGTTTTTGAGCGCCTGTCATCTGAAAAGGAAGCTGTGCCAGTAATGCTTTTGCTAAAGTTTGGCTGGGCTCAAATTTTGGTGAGGCAATCTGACGAATATAAGCACGCCGAGTAAGTAAGCTAATCTGATGTGCGACCAGTTCCTCAAAGATTAGACGTTGCTGAGCAGGATGTGAACCTAAAACCAGTTGTTGCATGTTGGCATTGAGAGGCGGCTCATGAATATAGTGCAGTGCT
>JAPZAG010002780.1:0-14335 GCA_027475135.1 Bactrocera correcta | reverse complement strand
ACTTCATCCAATATTTTTAATGCATTGTATTCACTTTGTCAGCGTCAGAGAGTAGCAAATCGAACACATTATATCTGCTATTTAAACAAAATATATATGTATATCTTTTCTTTAACACTGAATCAATTGTTTGGAACTATTTCCATGAGTTTTGGCGCCTTCCGGTGCCTTCAGCGAATTTTTGGTCGTTTCGGTTTTGGTTCCCTGAATAGGGTGTATTTAGTTTGCAACAGTGTTTGTAAAGAAAACTTTGGCGAACATACGTAGGTTGCGTTTTACTTTTCGGGATTTGAGGACCTTAGTATTGTAATCGTAAAGATCGTAAAGTTTGACTTGTGTGATGTTCTGTGTTGTTTACAGTAACTTAGAATATTCAACCCAGCCGAAAATGGAATTAGATCGCGAACATTTTCACGCAATTATTTTTAACAATTTTCGCTTCATCAAGGATCAGTGTTTGTCGGTGGTATGGTGAAGTCAATCGAGGTCGTAGATCACTCCAAGACGAATTGCTTGAAGATCGTTCAAAATCAGTTGTTGTTCCGGAATCTATTAACGCTGTGCGCAAAGTGATATTGAAAAATAGCGACCTATCCTAAGATAGAGACAACTATAGGCATTAGTGGGATCAGCATTTATTCAAGTTTGCATAGAGATTTGATTTTGGACATTTTTTGGATTCCACACAATTGTTAATCGCTCACAAAAGGCTCGTGAAGATTTTTCGATAGAAGTGTTAACAAAATACTATAACCGTGTTATGAAAAACACGTCTATGACATCGTGACAGCTGATAAAACGGATTTCGTGTATGCGCTTGAAAGTAAACAGCGGTCGACTGCTGGGGTGTTTTAATACGAGCCGCATTCAGTAAAAGTTGTCCAAGCAAAAGGTTGCCTGTTTTCTAGAAAAAACTGGACATATCGCAACCACATCACTAGTATAGTACAACGCAGCACTGTAAATTCTGAGTGATATACAACCTTCTGTTTGCCAGTTGTCTTTCAAGGAGTTAGGAAAACCCACCGCCGAAGAGGGATCACTCTTCACCTTTATAATGCGAGCTCTATAATATCGACTGAAACAGTTACATTTTTCAGTACACAAACCTTCAATTTGATGAGTAATGCCTTGTATAGTCTTAATTTGGCATCGATTGACTATTTTACAATCGGAATCAATTTCTTTCAAGTAACTATTTTAAATTGGTATTTGTGAAGGGTATTATAGCTTCGGCGCAAGCTGTTGCGCTCCATTCACTGGATTTTTGTACAGTTTCAATGTCATAGTCATAAACCCACGCATTGTTACCAGTAATACTGGATTTGATGAAATTTGTTTTCTCGGCTGCGTTGTTAATCATCTCTTTTACGAGCTTTGCACGACGTCACTTTTGCAAAAGTACATATTTTTGGTATGAAATCAAATTTTGGGCAGTTTCTTGAATTTCATTTAAAAAACAAAAAAAAAACAAAAAAATATTTTGACTATCCATTTTTTAGGATGTTTTTATTGATATCTTAAGAATACAGAAAAAAAATTTTACTAAAAATATTAAAAATTAAAATAATTAGAAGTGGGGTGGAGACAGGTGTAAAAAAATGGCGCATCCTGGTGACATTGATCCTGACTCTCCTGGTGGTCTGAAAAAAAATCAAAAGAAATTCTTAATCCGTAAGGATGCTGTTATAGTCTGGGAACACGAAAAAACAAATTTTTGAAAAATGGCGACTGCCTGAAAATAAAAATCATTTTTTACGTTTTTTTTTTGAAATTCCTGAATTTTTTTTTAAATATTAAAAACAAAAATTTTGACACGATGCTTGTAGGAACGATAAAGGATTATATAAAGAAGGTTCACACAAAATTTCAAGTAAATCGGTTGTATAGAACTTGAGAAAATGCCGGTACCGTGTGGAAAAAAGTAGTTTCGAGAAAAACGCGTTTAAAAAAGTGAGTCAAAGCCAAACCGGGCTAGGTACTGCATCACTAAAGTAACTGTAGCTCTTAAAATAATTTTAATTTTTAAAAATCCTTTGGAGGATATGTTCTTAAGGGTCTAAACTTAAATATATGAAAAAAAATCGAATTTTTCAAAATTCTAGAGTAGAATACCCCCTTAACACGCTTCATAACAAAACATTAACCAAAATTGTTGAGTGGATCCATAAGAGATGTTGAGATCTTCTGCTATATCTCTGATGTCAACACGACGCTTTTTTAGCATTGTCTCTGTAACTTTTTGATGTGATCGTCATTAACACAGTTGAACGACTGGCAAGCGGATAGTTTGCGAAGACTTTACGTCCTTGATTGAATGTTTTTTTGCAAACATTCACCAATTGACAAGTGGAGATCAAACTTTCATTGTACATAAAAAAAAAGGTTGTATCAGTTTGAAAAACATGAGAACTTGAGAAAACATTTTTTTTTTATCAATTTGGTTTACTTTAATAACTCAAAAACTAATTATCGGATCAAAGTGAAATTTTCAGGGAATATTTTTTAGATATTACACTTAACGAAAATCCAAAAAAAAAAAAATCTAAATTTTTTGAAAAACTTCCTTAAACAGCATGGGACTTTTATGAAGCAGTCCGGGTCAAATTTGTTTAGATGGTATATTCTTTGCTTTTAGCTAATTTTCTTCTGGTAAATATCTGCAAAAATGCCAAAGAAAGACCAGAATTTGTGAGGGAAAAAAATCGTAAAATGTATTTAAACTTCTGATGGTGAGAAAATACAATTAATGTACGGTTTCTTATAAATTCTGTGAAATTTTCCAACTTCTGTGGAGAAGTAGGATGCAAAGTCTCATGGTATTTAATTATCAAGGCCTTGAAGAATACATTATTCGCTGCTGTAGGATGGTAGACAATTTCGCATAATTTATGGTCGCCTGGCAAATCTGTCAAACCTTCAGGAGGTAGCTTCACCAGCTGCGATTCTACTGTTAGTAATTTTTCCAACAGTTGATTTTGGAAGTTTTTTTGGTTGGATTCTTTTTGTTTTCAATGTAGAGTACCGCCTTGCACTTCTTTACCGATTTGTTGGAAATTTCGTGCCGATTTTTGCTCGCTTGGTATAGGTTAAGAATACAGTTTTGCTGCCGCTGGGAATTATCACTGTAGTCGCTGTTGGCAATGCTAACTTGGATTCATAAGAGATGCTATGCGCACCTAGTGAAATCTGAAATCGAAGCAGTGGAGTGCCTGTAAATGTTTGCTTATCAGCTCTTACTTGCTTTTCAGACTTTAATTGAAATCAGAACACGTCTCGTTTATTTTTTCTTTTAAAATATGTGTTTTATTTTAAATTTTATTCGCATTACTTCATACCTAAATATACATACATCTAGCAATATAGCGTAAATTTAGTCCAAATATTATATAATATCTTCTGCCTATGAGTGCGTATTTGTGTGTGTGTTTGTGTGTGACATTGATTTACCCACACAACTATACATACATATACATGCATGCATGTGTATTGGTGTGTACGAGTATAAAGGTTTCGACTTCAAATCTTACTTTACTTATATAATGCATACAAATATTCGAGCGACAGACAGAAAACACACGCACAAAAGATTGTTTAATGCACTGCATGTACATCGTATATTGTTTATAATTGTTATGACATAAAGTTTTTCATACATATATGCATGTATTTGGTATGTAGTAAGCTATATATATGTGTGTTGTGTATGTATGTATAATGTGGAGAATTTTGCTTGAGAACTAAAGAAGTCTGTTCACTTTAAAGTTGAACTTAAATGTGTTTTGTAGTTTTGAAATTTTGTTGTTGTTGTAGGAAAATATTTATGTTTTTTGTTGTTGTCAAATGAATGCTGTTTGCTTTAAGATTTTTGTTGTTCTCAAATTGCATAAGAAACAGTAAATTAATATAGAATTATTTTTTTTGTGTTTCTATGTATTTGTATGCATGTGTGTGTGTATTTTTTAACTTTACATTACTTGCTTTTTAGCTGTTGTTGCCGCAAATTTATTTCTTGCTGCTGCTTCTTCAGCATTGATTTTATTTTATTATATATTTTGCAATACATACATATGTACGACATGCACAGTTATCAGCTCAAACATTTATATGATTTGCTTATTTAATTAAATTTTATTCAAATTTCATTTTTGTTTTACTCATATTTGTGTAGAAGGCATTTGTTTGGGTATATGTACTCCTCTAAAGCTAAATATATATATATATACTTATAAATATATATTTATGTGTAATATGTATTTACTTGTTCAAATTGTTGTTGTTTTTCGCTATATGTATATATATTTATTTATTTTGAAAAATCTACTAAGTACATACTTATCGTATAGCGGAAATTAAGTTCACATCTATGCTATTTACTTAAACATTACTGTAATTCATAACATTTATTATGTATGTGTGTGTGTGTGTGTGCACTGTTACTTAACGCTAGTTTTTGGAATTTTCATATTGCATTTGTGAAATGTGAAAATGTGTATTTTTGTTGCTTTTGTTGTCACCGTGTAATTGTGTTTGTGTGTGTGCTTACCGAGTATCTACTACATATTTACTCACTCACATACATACATCGGCATATATGCGTGTGTTAGTTAAGTGAGCCTAAATAATAACCTATATGCTGTGTTATATACATTTGTATATATATAAACCGTTAAAATATTCGAGAAATTCTCTTAAAGCGAAAAAGTACTAGAAAACAATAAATTTTCTTAGTCAAAACTTTGCCTTGAGATTATTTATGTTTAACAATTGAGATTCGTAAAAAATCAACTAACGAAATGATTGTCAAAACGAGATTGTGAAAACGAGATTTTCTGATTTTCTTCTAAATGAAATGTTTGAAAATTTAAACAAACTTGAAACTACATTGAGCTTTTTCCATACAGCTTAATCTTAAGGTTCTGCATATTTTTTTTTTTAGTTTGGAATTTTTCAAGTTTCCAATTTTTTATACACGTACATTACTTGCTTAGCTAATATTTAGCGGCTAACTTGTTACATGCTTAACGCTAGTGAGAGTATAAAAATATGTTTGTTTGTGAGTTCTCATTTTTTACAAGTCAAAAACAACTTAAATGTAAAATTTAATTAATGTTAAATAATTTCAAAAAATTCAAGTCAAAAATTTATAAAAAATAATTAAAAAAAAAAAAAACAAGTTTTTACGGAATTTATGTGATCTATAAATGAGCGTCATACCCAAAATTTACGAAATTTTACATAAAGCATTGCTTATTACAATAAAAGCCTAAAGGTATGCTACAGATGTTCAAAATAGCCTAAAGGTATGCTACATATTTCAAAAACTAGCAAAAAAAAAACGGTAACTTAAACGCACATATTGTGAGCATAACGGTTAATGACGACTTTCAAAAATTAAAAAAAAAAAATAATAGTTCCCGTTCTGCATACCCCTCATATGTATTTCGCCTTGTTGTTGGCATATGCTTAGCCTACTTTTAGTTGTTTCAACCAGCAAGCTGTGCGCTGTCGGTATTTTGCATAACCGCAGTTTGAATCTTTAAATTAATTTTAAATTAACTTAGTACGCATACACGGCTCCGTTTCAGGTTCATCGAAACAAGAAATCATCATCGAACTGAAACACTTCCGCCTTCTCCCTGTTCTATACATCACTCTGCTTGGCATTTGTGTTGATAATGAAAGCGCCGTTAATATGTCCATTCTGTGTCTTGCCATTCATGTGATAGTTGGGCGTTATGCCATTCGTCATGTTGCCATTGGGTATAATGATCGCCGTTTGTGGCGTGCCACCGTTTAGATGTGCGATAAGTGGATTTTTCGCCGCCATGGCCGGTGGTGTAGTGGGTGAGGGTGTTACGGGTGATGGTTTGATGAGTTCGAGTTTATCGTCGACCGAACTCTTCATGGCGCTCTTCTCCAAACCACCTGTGTTCTTTCTGCTCGGATGTGGCATGGCATAGCGCAGTTTATCCCAGAAGTATGGATCGCCCCATTTCAGATAGGTGTTGGTCTTAAGGTATGCTTGCAGTTCACTATCTAAATTTTCAATATTCTCAATGTCACTATAAATGATGACAATCAAACGATTACGTTTCTCATTGAGCGCCGACTGATGAGCGGCACGGAATTCCATACGCGCCCACACGGATTCGATAAAGTTTTGTGACAACACGACAATGGTGCGTCTGGATTCATCTACCGAGTGTATAATCTGATCGGGTATACAGCCACCAACAATGAAATCACGCACATGTATGCACAGCTTGAATGGTATTGGACCGTGCTCCAATTGCGGCACAAGATAGTCGGCGATGAATGCTTCATCTTTGTGTGAATAGGAGACGAAGGCATCGTACTTCTTATCCTTGTCCAATTCTTCTTCGGTAACGAACCACAGACACCAGTTGTGCGCATAGAGGAAAACTTTAATCTCCTGATTGTATTTGTAGAAGAGCGCTACGCAGATGCCGATCAACAGACCCAGCAATGCAATGCTGATGCCCATAGCAATTACAAAACCCATTTGTGTTGGACAGATATCGGCGACAGATATGTCTTTGAACCATTGCACCTGCTGCGGCTTCAGTGGATCTACCGCACAGCGCATCTGATTGAAGTCACGCACCTTCAGCTTCTGCAGTACGGTGGCACTCTGTGTGAACTCAAGCAGCGGTCTCGTCTCACAGTCGCAGCGCCACGCATTGTGCGAGAGTAAAAGCGCTTCCATTGTGCTGCTGTCGTTCAGGTAATCCAGCACGCTCTCATTCAGACGCTGTAGCATGTTGTGGCGCAGATCCAAGTATTGCAGACCCACAGGCAAGTTGTTGGCTTCGATGGCACGCAACTGATTGCCGGCGGCGTGTAGTTGCTTGACATCAGCGTAACCCGTCGTGCTGTTAAGCGGCAGCCGCATAAGGTTGTTGTTCTCCACAAACAGCACAATGCCTTTGAGTAGTGGTTCGTGTGGCAGTGCGGGCAAGCGTGTCAAATTGCCGTTGGAGCAATTCACCAGCAACATGTAATCATGCGGACGCACCCAACAGTCGCAGCCGCGTGGACAACGCTTTTCGCTCGAAGCGCTGTCATCCAAAGGACACAACAGCTCCATGTAACTCAGCTCCTGCATATGTTTACCCTGCAGTGCAGTCGGGCCTTCACACTGCAAATTCGTTGTCAGCAACTCAATTTTATTCTCGAATTTGTCCTTGAACTCGTTGAAGATAAACTTCAAGAAGGGCAACATAAGGCAGTCGCAGTGCAACGGGTTGTCGTTGAGGTCTATGCGTACCAGGCGGTTTGCGAAAGGCGCATCCATGATTTGGATTGTGTTGAAGTTGATTTCGTGTATGAGATTATGCGTGAGATTCACTTCGACGGGATGTTTGCTCAGGAACTGCAGGTCTTGGTCGTGGAATATGGTGATGTTGTTGTAGCTGAGGTCGAGTTTTTGCAGTTCGAGCAGCTGTGTCTTCCAGTCGTTGAAGATGTACATGATGGAATTGTTGCGCAAATTGAGCTGTTGCAGCTTGTAGAGAAACTGGAATGGTGAATTCGCATCGAACTCAGAGTTGGAGTATGCGGTGGGCTCGAGTATGGCGGCATGTGCTTCGGCAAGATCGATTTGATTGTTCTCCAAATCCAAAAACTTCAGATTGGCCGTGTCGCGGAAGGCATAAATGTTGATTGTTAGCAAATTGTTGTTGTCCAGTAGCAGCAGCTCGAGGTTGACCAGTGGATTGAAGAGCTCGCTAAAACGGAATGCAATAAAGAACAGATAAAGTTAGCATTAAGTAAATGAAAAGTGCTTGTAAGCAGCAGTTTTCACAGCTTTTAGGCTTACCTTGAGATTTCGCGTAGCTGGTTGTGTGATAGCTTGAGTTCCACCAGCTTTTTCGTGTTTTGGAAGAGCCCATCGGGTAGTGTTTGCAGCCGATTATGCGACAGATCCAGATCGTACAATTCATGTTGATCTCTCAGCAGTTGCGCGGGTAGTGTGGTCAACATGTTATCGTTCAGCGTGAGATTCGCCAACTTGTTTGAGTTCTCGAACAGATCTTCGGGCACGCTCTCCAGTTCGCAACTCAAACGCACCTCCTTCAAGTGCGGCAAGTTGGCAAACAACTGCGATGGCAGTGTGATGAGCGCAACACGATTGTTGATCAAACGGAATTCCGTCAAATTTTTCGTATTGGAGAAGAGTCCAAATGGCAATTCTCGTATATGATTCGCGCTTATATAAAGACTACCGAGCTGTGTTAACGGTTGAAAGACATCCGGTGCAAACGACTCAATATTATTCGCGCTCAAATCGATGTCGGTGAGCGAAGTGGCATCTTCGAACACATCTTTCGTCAGATTGCGCAATTGATTGCCCCACAAATTGAGATGCAACAGCTTTTGCTGATTCTTGAATATGCCACGCGGCAGAGTTTTCAAATTATTATGACCCAATTCGAGGAATGTCAAATTCTTGAGTGGTTCGAAAAGTTTCTCCGTCAAATTGACATTATTCGAACGCAAATCCAACCAATTCAAATTACCCAAATCGGCAAACAAATCCTCCGGCATATGTGTCAAACTGTTCGAGCTGAAGCGCAGATGCGCCAAATTCTTGAGATCACTGAGATGGTGACGCGTCAAATTGGCGCCCAACTCACCGCTTTCGAACATCAGATAATTCACCTTTGTTATGCCCAAATGTTCAAAGAGGCGCGCTATGGGATCATGACCGGGCAACGGACACTGACGGATCTGTACGATTTTGCTATCGCCTATGGACATGCTCGGCAGCAGATTGTATTCGCGCGCATCGACGCGCCCACAATCGATCTGTACGTGTTCGCCCGGGCTGATTAGTAAGGTGAATTTGTGATTGAAGTCCATCGGCGGGCATTGGATTTCGTAGCGTGAGGGCATCGTCGAGCACTGACAATGCGAGTTGGCGCCCAAGTCGCGGCAGTTTTTCTGTGAGAAAACGGCTACTGTGGCGGTCGGCAGTTGACACACGGCGATGAGTAAGGCGAGTGCGTACACGAAGCATTGCTGCGTGGTAAAGCGTTGACGCGGCGTGGCGAAACACCCGCTGCTGGCGGGCGCTATGTGTTGTAGCATTTTAGCGGCTTTTTCTGTTGTTGTTGGTGTATTAACGGCGTTTGTTATTGTTGTTGCTGTGTTGCGTTTATTTTGTTGTTGTCTAAAAGCAAAGAGAGAATGAGGAACTTTCAGTTAGAAATTTTTCGCCAATTATTTTATATTAATTTATAAAAATTATTATTAGCGCTCACTTTCACCAAATCAAACTGGTTTATTGCTAAACTAAAACAATAGCAAATAGTTTATTAAAATTTGAGAAACCAAAATGGAAATGAGCTGCGCATGCGCTTCTTCACTTGCGGCAGTGTTATCACCGAAAACACTTTCAAAACTGAGTCTTTGCTGTGTCGCGCTCCGCAGTCGCACCTTCGCTCCTACCTAAAACTACCTGTCGGCCTTACCTGCAGCGCGCAATGTGTGCAACACATGCGCGTACATAGCGGTAGCCTTGAATATAATGCTTACATTTATTTGTATATATGTGTGTGTATACATGCATGTGTGTGTCATTTAAAGGAAAACTCCGTGAGACATTTATTTGTGTTTGCTCATTTACCTGCTTGTCTTGCAGGAAATTTCCCAAACGTTTGAGATTTACGCGCTCGCTCTTCGTAATTATTTCCACGTAACTTCGTGTCCTTTTGTGAACGGACGTGATTCCTGAAGGGTACAGGTTTTAGTGGAATTGTTTGAAAAGCAACAATGCGCTTATCCGTTTTGCAGAAGTGTCTGAGAATGCAGCCTGTTGACTTAGGTGCAAAGTATTGGATGGGAAAATAAACAATAACAACAAATAAACAGGGACTTTCTGTATTTATTTTGCTTTTCAAAACTACTACGCCGGTGCGGCTGTCAGAGCTGAGCGTCGCGGTAATTTTTCTTATATAAATATATGCATATACATGTGAGTATGTGCGCTTGCGCGTTTGGTTATATCCTCAAATACAGTTGTGCATATCTTGATTTATGATTTATATGCCATATATGCAGTGCAAATTGACTTATCTGCCTAAAACGACAAAGTCCGCTTTTAAGAATAACAAATTACATATCAGCATACATACAAACATATATACATACATACAGACACATATACATACATGTATTATAGCTATATATATTCATATATGTAATAAATTATGTCTCATTATAACAAGCGTAAGCATTATGCTTATAAATCACCGCTGAAGCACGTGCGTCGCTTAACTGCTTCGTGTTTCACACGCGCATGCGCCGCCTTAGAACTCAGTGTGCGTTCTCAAAGGAGAAGGTCGCGATCATGTGTTGAAAAAAGTAGAAGAAAGTAGCCGTGTAAGAACGTGTCAGCGTGACATTTCACTACCAACTATTCACTTGTCGTGCACTTAGGCACATACTAATTGCAACTAAGGCCAAATACACAGCGCAGCAGCGGCTTAAGATGTAAAATACAAAATCGTCACCTAAAATGCAAAATAAAGTAACATAACTATGCATAAGTGAAGGTGAAGGAAAAACGATATATATATTGAAACAAAATTTGGGTTTCGGTTATAAAGTGGTTATATGTAGGTTATGTATTGGTTATCTATTGGTTAAATATTGGTTATATCTGACAGCGAAAGCTGAAAATTTTAAGCGACAACATGACGTAGTGAATCGTAAGAAATGAAAAACTTAATTACAATTTTTTATAATACGTTGTTTTGCATTTTAGGTGACGATATATAGACAGTTTTTTATTGAAATATTTCATAAATGATTTCATTCGCTTAATTATGGTATCTTACTTGTTTATTAAGCTATTTTATTTATTCCATCTGTTTGAAAATAGCGCATGTCTGTATAAACTTTAGGGCTTGTAGGTATGTTGCTGTAAATTTTGGTGAATAATAACGGAGAAAGATATACATATTAGGAACATTTAAGCGCTGGACTCTCTCAGAGACTTTTATATGTTCTACTCTTGAGAAGATCTCAGTGCGGTAAGGACCAAACACTAAGTATCTTGAGTCATATATAGTATAATGCTTCAAATCTACTGAAATTTCTGCTCTGAGGATTTTCAAAAAAAAATCAGCAGCCGAAATGCATCGAAGAAAGTTAAGCAGCTAAGCAGTGGATCCACTTACAATATTTTCTTATTTTAATAAATTAAAATTTATCATATTCACTAAAATCAGTTTAATATGCTTGGATAATTTCTTAGATATTCCATTTAAAGCCAATAATGCCCGAAAGTGTTATAGGAGGTATACAAAATTTCTTTATGGCCACCCTGTATTGAATCACTTTCAGGACATATTCTCGCATCCACTTTATGGTATCTTTATATACCTCCGTTTCTTGAGATATCGATTTATAATTTTGCATACGTCTTTTTCTCCCTAAGGAGCTGCTTATGTGTCGGACTCATCGATATCGGGTCACTATAGCTTATAGCTGCCATACAAACTGATCGATCAAAATAAAGTCCTTATATGAAAAACTTTTTTAGTTTGCAAGATATCTTCATGGAATTTGGCATGTGTTATTGTCTGAGGCAAGACTACAATCTTTATACTTTTCGCTCAGATCGGAGCATTATAAGATATAGTCGCCATACAAACTGATCGATCAAAATAAAGTCCTTATATGAAAAACTTTTTTAGTTTACAAGATATCTTCATGAAATTTGGCATGATGTTATTGTCTAAGGTAAGGCTACAATCTCTATACTTTTTGCTCAGATCGAACCATTATAAGATATAGTCGCCATACAAACTGATCGATCAAAATAAAGTCCTTATATGAAAAACTTTTTTAGTTTGCAAGATATCTCCATGAAATTTGGCATGTGTTATTGCTAAGACAAGGCTACAATGTCTATACTTTTTGCTCAGATCGGACCATTATAGATATAGCGCCATACAAACTGATCGATCAAAATAAAGTCCTTTATGAAAAACTTTTTTATTAGCAAGTATCTTCAAATTTGGATGGTTATTGTCTAAATAGGCTACAATCTCTATACTTTTTGCTCAGATCGAACCATTATAAGATATAGTCGCCATACAAACTGATTGTTAAAAAACAAGTGCTTGTATAGGAAACTTTTTTGTTTCACAAGATAGCTTCACAAAATTTGGCATAAATTATTATTAAAGGCAGCGCTACAATATCCGAACATATTGTTATGATCAGACGTCTATAACCTATAGCTGCCAAACGAACTGATCGATCAAAATCAAGAATTTTCTATTTATAGCCTTTTATACCCAGTATTTTTCTTGTTTTATTTTAAAAAACCATAGGAAGATATTTTTTTTATATAAAAATTCAATATATGTGTCTATAGAATTCAAAGCAATAATAGCATTTTCCATTTGCATAAAATTCAAACTGCAAAAAATTGCACCAAATATATATATATTCGACACTGTTTAGTCCACTATTTCCGCTAACCAAATTATATGCCTAAGTTCTAGCAATTGCAAAGCATGCAGTCACTATCTCGCTGCACTTATTTCCCCACCCACAGCGGCATACTATACGAAAATTCTGAAAAAAAATGCACTTTTGCTGCAACCAACAAACACACCTGTCCACCTACTGACATAAGCATGCACATTAGTTGTTGCATGCATTTTGTGGCATGTGCGTGCTTGACTATTGGCGCTGTGGGACATCAGACCGCAGCGCATCAATGAAAATAATTGCGTGGCATTTAGTTTGCAGCTGTAAGGCAAAAGCTGCTTTTGCAGTCGCCAATAAGCGACGCATAGGTTTTTCGTGAGCAATTTTTAAAATGCAAATAAAATTAGTAGCGACCCAACGCGCGTTGACCGATTGCAGTGGTTGCCATGCCAACCAGAGAGAGAGATGAAGGGAAGATGGTGGCTATGCGACCAGCACTCAAACTGACTGATTGTGCATCACGAAACAGCCTTTGACGTCCATTATGCTCATCACCAGCATTAGCTGTCTGGGTCATGTGTTGCGGTGCAGCGCCAAACGCGTGCTACATGCCAACTATGGTGGCAAGCCCAGCGCTGCGGTAGTGACGCCCAAATAATGTCTGAGCTTGCCTTGTGTGCATATAATTTGCTTTTGTGTTTGTGTGTGTTTGAGTGTGCGCGCGCGTTTGTCGTCAGTGTCCTATATTGCTATGGTGACCGCCATCATGCTTCATTGGCAGCTGATTGTCAAGCGCTCGCACAATTTTATGCATGCA
The DNA here is from genome assembly GCA_027475135.1 of Bactrocera correcta. Lineage (NCBI taxonomy): Eukaryota > Metazoa > Arthropoda > Insecta > Diptera > Tephritidae > Bactrocera > Bactrocera correcta. Next base: position 1,047 of record JAPZAG010002780.1, on the reverse strand, counting down.
CATTTACACAGGCGTGTGTTTGCTTGTAACGCGCCCGATAGCGCGTATATTTATAAATATATACAAGCGTAAATGCACCAGCGCCTAAGCTTCCGCTTGTGTAACTTGCGCGTATTTACTATGAAATGCATGCATGCATGCTGTGCCAGCACCGAAATTGTTTGCTGGCATCTGTTTATAGTTGGGGAATAACACCGTATGAGCCGGGTGCATGGGCGCTCGCCTAACGGTACGCACACAAAGTGCATTTAACCGCATTTACCGCTGACTGCTGTTGCCTGTTTTCGCTACTAATGACTTCCGCTTCAATGGCTTGCTGGCCACCAACACACATATACAGACATGCGCAACTGGCTACTAAAATGGTGGCGGCAAGCAGCAGGAGTAGCGCTGGCGTTCGGTCGCCTGACAGTGGCGCAGCAGTAGTTATGCATCAGTGAGGTCGTGTTTATGGAATCCTACGCCCTGGGGGTGTTTGTATTGTAGAGGGATTTCAATTAGAGCCTTAACGCTTCGATAATTTGTTACACCGCAGGAATACGCATGTAAATATGCACACGCACATACCCGCACTTCTGCATGCATGCAAATATGCACTTGTGTCATAATATGCAAAGACAATAAATAAGCGCTCCAAGGCTGTTGCCATAACAAATCGAAAGTGGATTTATTGGGGCAACTGTTTAAGGCTTGCTTTGTGAGAGTCTAGGTAAATTATAGGAATTGCATACATTACGACAAAAAAAATTATTTATTTTATAAAAAATAATAAATTCAAAATATGTTTAATTAAAATATTTAATTTATATATCGGCTCATATTAAATATGTTTTAAAATAAATATTAAATAAATATTAATTTTAATTAAATTATTTTTTATTAAAAAAATATTTTTTAGAAAAATTACAAAAAAAAAATAAAAACTCAAAATATTTTTATATAAAGTAATAAATTTAACCCTAAGTCAAATTCGAAAAATTTTAAATAAAAATTAAACAATATATTTTCAGGACTTTTAATTTTAATTAAAAATATTTTGAAATAACA
>JAPZAG010002779.1:0-14343 GCA_027475135.1 Bactrocera correcta | reverse complement strand
ATATCGAAATGCTTCAAATCATTAGTTTAACATATTTAAGAAAATAAAGCTTCTTTAACGCACTGAAGTTAACATAAAGCCATGGCGGCATAACGGCAGTGCATGTAGAAGAATTCCGTAATCTTATATATAGGTATAAATTCGATTTTCTTGTGTACACACATTTAGCAATCGATATCGAAATGCTTCAAATCATTAGTTTAATATGTTTAATTTAATTAACTTTCTTTAACGTATTGAAGTTGACATAAAGCCTTGGCGGCATAACGACATTACATTTGGAAGAATTCCGTAATTTTATATTTAGGTATAAAGTCGATTTTCTTGTATATACATATGCATTATCCAATCGATATCGATATGCTTCAAATCATTAGTTTAACATATTTAAGTTAATAAACTGTCTTTAACGCACTGAAGTTAACATAAAGCCATGTCGGCATAACGGCAGTGCATTTAGAAGAATTCCGTAATCTTTTATTTAGGTATAAAGTCGATTTTCTTGTATATACTCATTTAGCAATCGATACCGAAATGCTTCAAATCATAAGTTTAACATATTTAAGTAAATAAAGCTTACTTAACACACTGAAGTTAACATAAAGCCATGGCGGCATAACGGCAGTGCATGTAGAAGAATTCCGTTATCTTATATTTAGGAATAAATTCGATTTTCTTGTGTATACACATTTAGCAGTCGATATCGAAATGCTTTAAATCATTAGTTTAACATATTTAAATTAATTAACCTTCTTTAACGTAATGAAATTGATATAAAGCCATGGCGGCATAACGACAGTACATTTGGAAGAATTCCGTAATCTTATATTTAGGTATAAAGTCGATTTTTTTGTGTATACACATTTAGCAATCGATATCGAAAAGCTTCAAATCATTAATTTAACATATTTAAGTTAATTAACCTTCTTTAACGTATCGAAGGTGATATAAAGCCATGGCGGCATAACGACAGTACATTTGGAAGAATTCCATAATCTTATATTTAGGTATAAAGTCGATTTTCTTTTATATATGCATTAAGCAATCGATATCGAAATACTTGAAATAACTGAATTAACATATTTAAGTTAATAAACCTTCTTTAACGAACAGAAGTTAACATAAAGCCACAACGGCATAACGGCAGTGCATTTAGAAGAATTCCGTAATCTTATATTTAGGTATAAAGTCGATTTTCTTGTATATGCTCATTTAGCAATCGATACCGAAATGCTTCAAATCATAAGTTTAACATATTTAAGTAAATAAAGCTTATTTAACACACTGAAGTTAACATAAAGCCATGGCGGCATAACGGCAGTGCATGTAGAAGAATTCCGTTATCTTATATTTAGGAATAAATTCGATTTTCTTGTGTATACACATTTAGCAGTCGATATCGAAATGCTACAAATCATTAATTTAACATATTTAAGTTAATTAACCTTCTTTAACGTATTGAAGTTGATAAAAAGCCATGAAGGCATAACGACATTACATTTGAAAGAATTCCGTAATCTTATATTTAGGAATAAAGTCGATTTTCTTGTATATACATATGCATTAAGCAATCAATATCGAAATGCATCAAATAACTGGTCTAACATATTTAAGATAATAAACCCTTATTAACGAACTGAAGTTAACATAAAGCCATAACGGCATAACGGTAGTGCATTTAGAAGAAATCCGGTATCATATATTTAGGTATAAAGTCGATTTTCTTGTATATACACATTTAGCAACGGATATCGACATGCTTCAAATCATAAGTTTAACATATTTAAGTAAATAAAGCTTATTTAACACACTGAAGTTAACATAAAGCCATGGCGGCATAACGGCAGTGCATGTAGAAGAATTCCGTTATCTTATATTTAGGAATAAATTCGATTTTCTTGTGTATACACATTTAGCAGTCGATATCGAAATGCTTTAAATCATTAGTTTAACATATTTAAGTTAATTAACCTTCTTTAACGTAATGAAATTGATATAAAGCCATGGCGGGATAACGACAGTACATTTGGAAGAATTCCGTAATCTTATATTTAGGTATAAAGTCGATTTTCTTGTATATATGCATTAAGCAATCGATATCGAAATGCATCAAATAACTGGTTTAACATATTTAAGATAATAAACCTTCTTTAACGAACTGAAGTTAACATAAAGCCTTAACGCCATAACGGCAGTGCATTCAGAAGAATTCCGTTATCTTATATGTAGGTATAAAGTCGATTTTCTTGTATATACACATTTAGCAATCGATATCGAAAATCTTCAAATCATTAGTTTAACATATTTAAGTTAATTAACCTTCTTTAACGTAATGAAGGTGATATAAAGCCATGGCGGCATAACGACAGTGCATTTGGGAGAATTTCGTAATCTTATATTTAGGTATAAAATCGATTTTGTTGTATATACACATTAAGCAATCGATATCGAAATGCCTCAAATCGTTAGTTTAACATATTTAAGTTAATTAACCTTCTTTAACATATTGAAGTTGATATAAAGCAATGGCGGCATAACGACAGTACATTTGGAAGGATGCCGTAATCTTATATTTAGGTATAAAGTCGATTTTCTTGTATATACACATTTAGCTATCGATATCGAAATGCTTCGAATCATTAGTTTAACATATTTAAGCTAATTAACCCTCTTTATCTTACTGAAGTTTACAAAAGCCTTAGCGGCATAACGGCAGTGCATTCAGAAGAATACCGTTATCATATATTTAGGTATAAAGTCGATTTTCTTGTATATACTCATTTAGCAATCGATATCGAAATGCTTCAAATCATTAGTTTAACATATTCAAGTTAATTAACCCTCTTTATCTTACTGAAGTCTACAAACGCCATAACGGCATAACGGCAAAGCATTTAGAAGAATTACGTAATCTTATATTTAGGTATAAAGTCGATTTTCTTGTATATACTCATTAGCAATCGATATCGAAATGCTATTAATGCTTAAGTTAATTAACCCTCTTTATCTTACTGAAGTCTACAAGCGCCTTAACGGCATAACCACAAAGAAGAATTATATAATCTTATATTTAGGTATAAAGTCGATTTTGTTGTATATACACATTTAGCAATCGATATCGAAATGCTTCAAATCATTAGTTTAGCATATTTAAGCTAATTAACCCTCTTTATCTTACGGAAGTCTACAAACATCTTAACGGCATATGGGCAAAGCATTTAGAAGAATTACGTAATCTTATATGTAGGTATAAAGTCGACTTTCTTGTATATACTCATTTAGCTATCGATATCGAAGTGCTTCAAATCATTAGTTTAACATATTTCAGTTAATTAACCCTCTTTATCTTACTGAAGTCTACAAACGGCTTAAAGGCATAACGGTAAAGCATTTAGAAGAATTACGTAATCTTATATTTAGGTATAAAGTCGATTTTGTTGTATATACACATTTAGCAATCGATATCGAAATGCTTCAAATCATTAGTTTAACATATTTAAGTTAATTAACCTTCTTTATGTTACTGAAGTTTACATAAAGCCATAACGGTATAACGGCTGTGCATTTGGAAGAATTCCGTAATCTTATATTTAGGTATAAAGTCGATTTTCTTGTATATACTCATTTAGCAATCGATATCGAAATGCTTCAAATCATTAGTTTAACATATTTAAGTTAATAAAACTTCTTTAACGAACTGAAGTTGGCATAAATCCATGGCGGCATAACGGCAGTGCATTTAGAATAATTCCGTAATCTTATATTTAGGTATAAAGTCGATTTTCTTGTATATACACATTTAGCCATCGATATCGAAATGCTTCAAATCATAAGTTTAACATATTTAAGCTAATTAACCCTCTTTATCTTACTGAAGTTTGCAAAAGCCTTAGCGTTATAACGGCAGTGCATTCAGAAGAATTCCGTTATCATATATTTAGGTATAAAGTCGATTTTCTTGTATATACACATTTAGCAATCGATATCGAAATGCCTCAAATCATTAGTTTAACGTATTTAAGTTAATTAACCCTCTTTATCTTACGGAAGTCTACAAACATCTTAACGGCATATAGGCAAAGCATTTAGAAGAATTACGTAATCTTATATTTAGGTATAAAGTCGCCTTTCTTGTATATACTCATTTAGCAATCGATATCGAAATGCTTCAAATCATTAGTTTAACATATTTAAGTTAATTAACCCTCTTTATCATACTGAAGTCTACAAACGGCATAACGGCATAACGGCAAAGCATTTAGAAGAATTACGTAATCTTATATTAAGGTATAAAGTCGATTTTGTTGTATATACACATTTAGCAATCGATATCGAAATGCTTCAAATCCTTAGTTTAACATATTTAAGCTAATTAACCCTCTTTATGTTACTAAAGTCTACAAAAGCCTTAACGGTGTAACGGCAGTGCATTTAGAAGAATTCCGTAATCTTATATTTAGGTATAAAGTCGATTTTCTTGTATATACTCATTTAGCAATCGATATCGAAATGCTTCAAATCATTAGTTTAACATATTTAAATTAATTAACCTTCTTTAACGTAATGAAATTGATATAAAGCCATGGCGGCATAACGACAGTACATTTGGAAGAATTCCGTAATCTTATATTTAGGTATAAAGTCGATTTTCTTGTATATACATATGCATTAACCAATCGATATCGAAATGCTTCAAATCATAAGTTTAACATATTTAAGTAAATAAAGCTTACTTAACACACTGAAGTTAACATAAAGCCATGGCGGCATAACGGCAGTGCATGTAGAAGAATTCCGTTATCTTATATTTAGGAATAAATTCGATTTTCTTGTGTATACACATTTAGCAGTCGATATCGAAATGCTTTAAATCATTAGTTTAACATATTTAAATTAATTAACCTTCTTTAACGTAATGAAATTGATATAAAGCCATGGCGGCATAACGACAGTACATTTGGAAGAATTCCGTAATCTTATATTTAGGTATAAAGTCGATTTTTTTGTGTATACACATTTAGCAATCGATATCGAAAAGCTTCAAATCATTAATTTAACATATTTAAGTTAATTAACCTTCTTTAACGTATCGAAGGTGATATAAAGCAATGGCGGCATAACGACAGTACATTTGGAAGAATTCCATAATCTTATATTTAGGTATAAAGTCGATTTTCTTTTATATATGCATTAAGCAATCGATATCGAAATACTTGAAATAACTGAATTAACATATTTAAGTTAATAAACCTTCTTTAACGAACAGAAGTTAACATAAAGCCACAACGGCATAACGGCAGTGCATTTAGAAGAATTCCGTATCTTATATTTAGGTATAAAGTCGATTTTCTTGTATATGCTCATTTAGCAATCGATACCGAAATGCTTCAAATCATAAGTTTAACATATTTAAGTAAATAAAGCTTATTTAACACACTGAAGTTAACATAAAGCCATGGCGGCATAACGGCAGTGCATGTAGAAGAATTCCGTTATCTTATATTTAGGAATAAATTCGATTTTCTTGTGTATACACATTTAGCAGTCGATATCGAAATGCTACAAATCATTAATTTAACATATTTAAGTTAATTAACCTTCTTTAACGTATTGAAGTTGATAAAAAGCCATGAAGGCATAACGACATTACATTTGAAAGAATTCCGTAATCTTATATTTAGGAATAAAGTCGATTTTCTTGTATATACATATGCATTAAGCAATCAATATCGAAATGCATCAAATAACTGGTCTAACATATTTAAGATAATAAACCCTTATTAACGAACTGAAGTTAACATAAAGCCATAACGGCATAACGGTAGTGCATTTAGAAGAAATCCGGTATCATATATTTAGGTAGAAAGTCGATTTTCTTGTATATACACATTTAGCAATGGATATCGACATGCTTCAAATCATAAGTTTAACATATTTAAGTAAATAAAGCTTATTTAACACACTGAAGTTAACATAAAGCCATGGCGGCATAACGGCAGTGCATGTAGAAGAATTCCGTTATCTTATATTTAGGAATAAATTCGATTTTCTTGTGTATACACTTTTAGCAGTCGATATCGAAATGCTTTAAATCATTAGTTTAACATATTTAAGTTAATTAACCTTCTTTAACGTAATGAAATTGATATAAAGCCATGGCGGGATAACGACAGTACATTTGGAAGAATTCCGTAATCTTATATTTAGGTATAAAGTCGATTTTCTTGTATATATGCATTAGACAATCGATATCGAAATGCATCAAATAACTGGTTTAACATATTTAAGATAATAAACCTTCTTTAACGAACTGAAGTTAACATAAAGCCTTAACGCCATAACGGCAGTGCATTCAGAAGAATTCCGTTATCTTATATGTAGGTATAAAGTCGATTTTCTTGTATATACACATTTAGCAATCGATATCGAAAATCTTCAAATCATTAGTTTAACATATTTAAGTTAATTAACCTTCTTTAACGTAATGAAGGTGATATAAAGCCATGGCGGCATAACGACAGTGCATTTGGGAGAATTTCGTAATCTTATATTTAGGTATAAAATCGATTTTGTTGTATATACACATTAAGCAATCGATATCGAAATGCCTCAAATCGTTAGTTTAACATATTTAAGTTAATTAACCTTCTTTAACATATTGAAGTTGATATAAAGCAATGGCGGCATAACGACAGTACATTTGGAAGGATGCCGTAATCTTATATTTAGGTATAAAGTCGATTTTCTTGTATATACACATTTAGCTATCGATATCGAAATGCTTCAGATCATTAGTTTAACATATTTAAGCTAATTAACCCTCTTTATCTTACTGAAGTTTACAAAAGCCTTAGCGGCATAACGGCAGTGCATTCAGAAGAATACCGTTATCATATATTTAGGTATAAAGTCGATTTTTTTGTATATACTCATTTAGCAATCGATATCGAAATGCTTCAAATCATTAGTTTAACATATTTAAGTTAATTAACCCTCTTTATCTTACTGAAGTCTACAAACGCCATAACGGCATAACGGCAAAGCATTTAGAAGAATTACGTAATCTTATATTTAGGTATAAAGTCGATTTTCTTGTATATACTCATTAGCAATCGATATCGAAATGCTATTAATGCTTAAGTTAATTAACCCTCTTTATCTTACTGAAGTCTACAAGCGCCTTAACGGCATAACCACAAAGAAGAATTATATAATCTTATATTTAGGTATAAAGTCGATTTTGTTGTATATACACATTTAGCAATCGATATCGAAATGCTTCAAATCATTAGTTTAGCATATTTAAGCTAATTAACCCTCTTTATCTTACGGAAGTCTACAAACATCTTAACGGCATATGGGCAAAGCATTTAGAAGAATTACGTAATCTTATATGTAGGTATAAAGTCGACTTTCTTGTATATACTCATTTAGCTATCGATATCGAAGTGCTTCAAATCATTAGTTTAACATATTTCAGTTAATTAACCCTCTTTATCTTACTGAAGTCTACAAACGGCTTAAAGGCATAACGGTAAAGCATTTAGAAGAATTACGTAATCTTATATTTAGGTATAAAGTCGATTTTGTTGTATATACACATTTAGCAATCGATATCGAAATGCTTCAAATCATTAGTTTAACATATTTAAGTTAATTAACCTTCTTTATGTTACTGAAGTTTACATAAAGCCATAACGGTATAACGGCAGTGCATTTGGAAGAATTCCGTAATCTTATATTTAGGTATAAAGTCGATTTTCTTGTATATACTCATTTAGCAATCGATATCGAAATGCTTCAAATCATTAGTTTAACATATTTAAGTTAATAAAACTTCTTTAACGAACTGAAGTTGGCATAAATCCATGGCGGCATAACGGCAGTGCATTTAGAATAATTCCGTAATCTTATATTTAGGTATAAAGTCGATTTTCTTGTATATACACATTTAGCCATCGATATCGAAATGCTTCAAATCATTAGTTTAACATATTTAAGCTAATTAACCCTCTTTATCTTACTGAAGTTTGCAAAAGCCTTAGCGTTATAACGGCAGTGCATTCAGAAGAATTCCGTTATCATATATTTAGGTATAAAGTCGATTTTCTTGTATATACACATTTAGCAATCGATATCGAAATGCCTCAAATCATTAGTTTAACGTATTTAAGTTAATTAACCCTCTTTATCTTACGGAAGTCTACAAACATCTTAACGGCATATAGGCAAAGCATTTAGAAGAATTACGTAATCTTATATTTAGGTATAAAGTCGACTTTCTTGTATATACTCATTTAGCAATCGATATCGAAATGCTTCAAATCATTAGTTTAACATATTTAAGTTAATTAACCCTCTTTATCATACTGAAGTCTACAAACGGCTTAACGGCATAACGGCAAAGCATTTAGAAGAATTACGTAATCTTATATTAAGGTATAAAGTCGATTTTGTTGTATATACACATTTAGCAATCGATATCGAAATGCTTCAAATCCTTAGTTTAACATATTTAAGCTAATTAACCCTCTTTATGTTACTAAAGTCTACAAAAGCCTTAACGGTGTAACGGCAGTGCATTTAGAAGAATTCCGTAATCTTATATTTAGGTATAAAGTCGATTTTCTTGTATATACTCATTTAGCAATCGATATCGAAATGCTTCAAATCATTAGTTTAACATATTTAAGTTAATAAAACTTGTTTAACGAACTGAAGTTGGCATAAATCCATGGCTGCATAACGGCAGTGCATTTAGAATAATTCCGTAATCTTATATTTAGGTATAAAGTCGATTTTCTTGTATATACGCATTTAGCAATCGATATCGAAAGGCTTCAAATCATTAGTTTAACATATTTAAGTTAATTAACCTTCTTTATCTTACTGAAGTTTACATAAAGCCATAACGGTATAACGGCAGTGCATTTGGAAGAATTCCGTAATCTTATATTTAGGTATAAAGTCGATTTTCTTGTATATACTCATTTAGCAATCGATATTGAAATGCTTCAAATCATTAGTTTAACATATTTCAGTTAATTAACCCTCTTTATCTTACTGAAGTCTACAAACGGCTTAAAGGCATAACGGTAAAGCATTTAGAAGAATTACGTAATCTTATATTTAGGTATAAAGTCGATTTTGTTGTATATACACATTTAGCAATCGATATCGAAATGCTTCAAATCATTAGTTTAACATATTTAAGTTAATTAACCTTCTTTATCTTACTGAAGTTTACATAAAGCCATAACGGTATAACGGCAGTGCATTTGGAAGAATTCCGTAATCTTATATTTAGGTATAAAGTCCATTTTCTTGTATATACTCATTTAGCAATCGATATCGAAATGCTTCAAATCATTAGTTTAACATATTTAAGTTAATTAACCTTCTTTATCTTACTGAAGTTTACATAAAGCCATAACGGTATAACGGCAGTGCATTTGGGAGAATTTCGTAATCTTATATTTAGGTATAAAATCGATTTTCTTGTATACACGCATTTGGCAATCGATATCGAAATGCTTCAAATCATTAGTTTAACATATTTAAGTTAATTAACCCTCTTTATCTTACTGAAGTTTACATAAAGTCATAACGGTATAACGGCAGTGCATTTAGAAGAATTCTGTAAGCTCATATTTAGGTATAAATTCGATATTGTTGTATATATGCATTAAGCAATCGATTTCGGAATGCTTCAAATAACTAGTGTAACATATCTAAGTTAATAAACCTTCTTAAACGAACTAAAGTTAACACAAAGCCATGGCGGCATAACGGCAGTTCATGTAGAAGAATTCCGTAATCTTATATTTAGGTATAAAATCGATTTTGTTGTATATACGCATTTAGCAATCGATATCAAAATGCTTCAAATCATTAGTTTAACAAGTTAAGTTAGTTAACCTTCTTTAACGTATTGAAGGTGATATAAAGCCATAGCGGCATAACGACAGTACATTTGGAAGAATGCCGTAATCTTATATTTAGGTATAAAGTCGATTTTCTTGTATATATGCATTTAGCAGTCGATTTCGAAAATCTCCAAATCATTAGTTTAATATATTTAAGTAAATAAACCATCTTTAACGAACAGAAGTTAACATAAAGCCATAACTGCATAACGGCAGTGCATTAAGAAGAATTCCGTAATCTTATATTTAGGTATAAAGTCGATTTTCTTGTATATACACATTTAGCAATCGATATCGAAATGCCTCAAATCATTAGTTTAACATATTTAAGTTAACTAAGAAGGTTAATCTTACTAAAGTCTACAAACGCCTTAACGGCATAACGGCAAAGCATTTAGAAGATTTACGTTATCTTATATTAAGGTATAAAGAAGATTTTCTTGTTTATATGCATTTAGCAATCGATATCGAAATGCTTCAAATCATTAGTTTGACATATTTAAGTTAACAAACCTACTTTAACGCACTGAAGTTAACACAAAGCCATGGCGGTATAACGGCAGTGTATGTAGAAGAAATCCGTAATCTTATATTTAGGTATAAATTCGATTTTTTTGTATATACACATTTAGCAATCGATATATAAATGCCTCAAATCATTAGTTTAACATATTTTAGTTAATTAACCTTTTTTAACGTATTGAAGTTGATATAAAGCCAGGGTAGCATAACGACAGTACATTTGGAAGAATTCCGTAATCTTATATTTAGGTATAATGTCGATTTTCTTGTATATATGCATTAAGCAATCGATATCGAAATGCTTCAAATAACTGCTTTAACATATTTAAGTTAATTAATCTTCTTTAACTAACTGAAGTTAACATAATGCCATAACGGTATAACGGCAGTGCATTTTGAAGAATTCCGTAATCTTATATTTAGGTATAAAGTCGATTTTCTTTCATATACACATTTAGCAATCGATATCGAAATGCCTCAAATCATTAGTTTAACATATTTAAGTAAATTAACCCCCTTTATCTTACTGAAGTCTACAAACGCCTTAACGCCATAACGGCAAAGCATTTAGAAGAATTACATAATCTTATATTTAGGTATAAAGTCGATTTTGTTATATATACACATTTAGCAATCGATATCGAAATGCTTCAAATCAGTAGTTTAACATATTTAAGCTAATCAACCCTCTTTATCTTACTGAAGTCTACAAAAGCCTTAGCGGCATAACGGCAGTGCATTCAGAAGAATTTTGTTATCATATATTTTGGTATAAAGTCGATTTTGTTGTATATGCACATTTAACAATCGATATCGAAATGCCTCAAATCATTAGTTTAACATATTTAAGTTAATTAGCCTTCTTTAACATATTGAAGTTGATATAAAGCCATGGCGGCATAACGACAATACATTTGGAAGAATTCCGTAATGTTATATTTAGCCATAAAGGCGATTTTCTTGTATATATGCATTAAGCAATCGATTTCGAAATGCTTCAAATAACTGGTGTAACATATCTAAGTTAATAAACCTTCTTTAACGAACTGAAGTTAACATAAAGCCATAACGGCATAACGGCAATGCATTTAGAATAATTCCGTAAGCTTATATTTAGGTATAAAGTCGATTTTTTTGTATATACGCATATAGCAATCGATATCGAAATGCCTCAAATCATTAGTTTAACATATTTAAGTAAATAAAGCTTCTTTAACGCACTGAAGTTAACATAAAGCCATGGCGGCATAGCGGCAGTGCATGTAGAAGAATTCCGTAATCTTATATATAGGTATAAATTCGATTTTCTTGTGTACACACATTTAGCAATCGATATCGAAATGCTTCAAATCATTAGTTTAATACGTGTAATTTATTTAACCTTCTTTAACGTATTGAAGTTGATATAAAGCCATGGCGGCATAACGACAGTACATTTGGAAGAATTCTGTAATCTTATATTTAGGTATTAAGTCGAATTTCTTGTATATATGCATTAAGCAATCGATTTTGAAATGCTTCAAATAACTGGTTTAACATATTTAGGTTAATAAACCTTATTTAATGAACTGAAGTTAACATAAAGCCATAAATGCATAACGGCAGTGCATTGAGAAGAACTCCGTTATCTTATATTTAGGTATAACGTCGATTTTCGTCTATATACACATTTAGCAATCGCTATCGAAATGCTTCAAATCATTAGTTTATCATATTTATGTTAATAAACCTTTTTTAACGATCTGAAGTTGAAGAAGAAGATTTCCGTAATATTATATTTAGGTATAAAGTCGAATGTTTGTATGTACACATTTAGCATTCGATATCGAAATGCTTCAAATCATTAGTTTAACATATTTAATTTAATTAACCTTCTTTATCTTATTGAAGCTTACATAGAGCCATAACGGTATAACGGCAGTGCATTTGGAAGAATTCCGTAGTCTTATATTTAGGTATAAAGTAGATTTTTTTGTATATACACACCCAGCAATCGATATCGAGATGCTTTAACTCAATAGTTTATTATGATTAAGTTAATTAACCATATTTATCTTACTTAAGTCTACAAAAGCCTTAACGGCATAACGGCAGTGCGTTTGGAAGAATTCCGTAATATCATATTACGGTATAAAATCGATTTTGTTGTAAATACACATTTAGCAATCGATATCGAAATGCTTCAAATCATTAGTTTAACATATTTAAGTTAATTAACCCTCTCTATCTTTATGAAGTCTACAAAAGCCTTAACGGCATAACGGCAGTGCATTTGGAAGAATTAATTAATACTATATTTAGGTATAAATTCGATTTTGTTGTATATACACATTTAGCAATCGATATCGAAATGCTTCAAATCATTAGTTTAACATATTTAAGAAAATAAAGCTTCTTTAACGCACTGAAGTTAACATAAAGCCATGGCGGCATAACGGCAGTGCATGTAGAAGAATTCCGTAATCTTATATATAGGTATAAATTCGATTTTCTTGTGTACACACATTTAGCAATCGATATCGAAATGCTTCAAATCATTAGTTTAATATGTTTAATTTAATTAACTTTCTTTAACGTATTGAAGTTGACATAAAGCCTTGGCGGCATAACGACATTACATTTGGAAGAATTCCGTAATTTTATATTTAGGTATAAAGTCGATTTTCTTGTATATACATATGCATTAACCAATCGATATCGAAATGCTTCAAATCATTAGTTTAACATATTTAAGTTAATAAACTGTCTTTAACGCACTGAAGTTAACATAAAGCCATGTCGGCATAACGGCAGTATATTTAGAAGAATTCCGTAATCTTTTATTTAGGTATAAAGTCGATTTTCTTGTATATACTCATTTAGCAATCGATACCGAAATGCTTCAAATCATAAGTTTAACATATTTAAGTAAATAAAGCTTACTTAACACACTGAAGTTAACATAAAGCCATGGCGGCATAACGGCAGTGCATGTAGAAGAATTCCGTTATCTTATATTTAGGAATAAATTCGATTTTCTTGTGTATACACATTTAGCAGTCGATATCGAAATGCTTTAAATCATTAGTTTAACATATTTAAATTAATTAAACTTCTTTAACGTAATGAAATTGATATAAAGCCATGGCGGCATAACGACAGTACATTTGGAAGAATTCCGTAATCTTATATTTAGGTATAAAGTCGATTTTTTTGTGTATACACATTTAGCAATCGATATCGAAAAGCTTCAAATCATTAATTTAACATATTTAAGTTAATTAACCTTCTTTAACGTATCGAAGGTGATATAAAGCCATGGCGGCATAACGACAGTACATTTGGAAGAATTCCATAATCTTATATTTAGGTATAAAGTCGATTTTCTTTTATATATGCATTAAGCAATCGATATCGAAATACTTGAAATAACTGAATTAACATATTTAAGTTAATAAACCTTCTTTAACGAACAGAAGTTAACATAAAGCCACAACGGCATAACGGCAGTGCATTTAGAAGAATTCCGTAATCTTATATTTAGGTATAAAGTCGATTTTCTTGTATATACTCATTTAGCAATCGATACCGAAATGCTTCAAATCATAAGTTTAACATATTTAAGTAAATAAAGCTTATTTAACACACTGAAGTTAACATAAAGCCATGGCGGCATAACGGCAGTGCATGTAGAAGAATTCCGTTATCTTATATTTAGGAATAAATTCGATTTTCTTGTGTATACACATTTAGCAGTCGATATCGAAATGCTACAAATCATTAATTTAACATATTTAAGTTAATTAACCTTCTTTAACGTATTGAAGTTGATAAAAAGCCATGAAGGCATAACGACATTACATTTGAAAGAATTCCGTAATCTTATATTTAGGAATAAAGTCGATTTTCTTGTATA
>JAPZAG010002778.1:0-14345 GCA_027475135.1 Bactrocera correcta | reverse complement strand
GGTTTGACCTTCAAAGTTAGCGTATGTAGTTTTCTGGCTTCTCTTGGCTGGTTTAGTGCCATGAGTATGCAGACTGTCGCGATTGTAAAAACTTTAGGGCAGGTTGAAATTTTATTTAGCTTACTCATTTCGGCATTTTTCTTTAAAGAAAAACTGGCCAAAACAGATCATCTGGGTTTATGGCTTGTCATTGTTGCCGCGATTATGGTGATTTGGGCTTAAACTGAAACAAGTATATTGATAAATCGGCTGGCAGCAGATCACTAGATCAGACATGTCGTCTTGATTTATGGCATGTCATTTCAATCCTTTTAATACATCTTTTGCATCTTGATCGCCTGCATTGGCAGCACGTTGTAACCATTTTTTGGCTAGAGGTAGATTTTTAGAAGTCCCTTCGCCGTTTATATACATAATGCCAAGATTATATTGAGCATTACTTTGCTGGTGTTCTGCAGCTTGGGTATACCACTTGATGGCTTGTTGTTTATTTTGGGCAACACCGCGGCCATTGCTGTACATTAAGCCCAGACTAAACTCCGCAGGAGGATAACCCTGCAACGCTGCTTTTTGAATCCATTCAAATGCTTGAGGCATATTCTTTTCAACGCCTACACCTTCACTGTACATGCGTCCGACGGTATATTGTGCTTGAGCATGTCCAAACTTTGCAGCTTTACTGAACCATTTAAATGCAGTGGATTGATTTTGAGATACCCCTGTTCCTGTCATATACATCAAACCCAAGCTATATTTAGCACCTACGCTACCATTTTGATCGGCAAGCGTGAGCCATTTAAGCGCCTGAGTTGTATCTTTGGTAACGCCTTGTTCACCGCTTAAATACATCATGCCAAGATGATATTGTGCCGTGGATTTGCCTTGTGACGCCATTTGTTTGATGTCGTTCAGAGTCGGCTCGGCGTAAGTTTGAAAGCTGATCAATCCAATGGTTAGAGAGATAATCAGTGTAATGGGAAAAACTCTTTTGCGCATAATGATCGTCACAATGATCTGCAATGCATCTCACTCTAGAGATAAATTCTTGAAAATTCAATGAGTGTTCGGTCAATAAAACCATTGGATCAGGCGATCTAACAAAGGATTAAGGTACTTAGATCGCCTTATAGAATTGGGATTAGACAGCGATCAGATTGAAGTGAAAACTAATTTGCAGGCCATTCCGAGTAACACTAAACCAATGCCGCGTTCAAACAACGATTCTTTCTTTAAAAATCCCTGACGAATCTTGGTTTGAGAAAAAAGCAAACTGACCAAGATGAACCATATTGCATTGACCATACACATCCAGACACCATAGAAAATCTGAATTTTTAATGGTGTTTGTGCACTAACCAAACTGGTAAAAATCGCCAGAAAAAAAACAGTGGCTTTGGGATTCAGTGCGTTGGTCATAAATCCTGTACTTAATGCCTTGAATTTGGTCATCGAATCTTTTGGCGTTATGTCTTCTTGCCACGTCTTAGGTTGTGCTGAACCTTGGCTTCTTAAAAGTGTCCACCCCAGATAACATAAGTAAGCAGCACCTGAAATTTTTAAAACCAAACATCAGCCATTCATGTTTTTGAATAAATAACCCGATACCAATCAGGGTATATAGCACATGTACAGAAATACCCAGACCAATGCCCAATGCAGTAAGACATCCAATCACATGACCATAGCGCATGCTTTGTCGAACTGTAATCGCAAAGTCTGGTCCAGGTAAAATGACCGCAAGAAAATGTACAAGCGCCAAATTTAAAAAACTCTGGCCAGTATTGAGCAAGCATTGATTCACCCCTAACAATAATTCTTCCAATAGTTTAAGAAAGTAATGCAATGGTGATAATCTAGTAAAAAATCAAATCATTTTTGCGTCATGAGCACAAATCAAGGTATTCATCTTTTACAGGAAATGGCGATTTTTGTGAAAGTTGTCGAAACAGGTAGTTTTTCAGAAACATCACGTCAGATGGGAAGTACACCATCAGCAGTGAGTCGAGCCTTTTCCCAGACTCGAAAAAGCACTTGGGACACGGTTATTACAGCGTACAACCCGAAAATTACGTTTAAGTGAGAGTGGGCAACAGATTTATGAAAACTGTCTGGATATGGTCAATGCTGCACAGGCAGTCATGCAAAGTTCAGGGGAGTTTCATGCAGAACCTCAAGGTACAGTGCGGATAAGTGTGCCTAAAGCGGTTGGGCATTTTATGATTCATCCTCACATGCCTGAATTTTTGCAGCGTTATCCTAAAATTGATGTACAGATGTTATTAGAAGATCGTTATGTCGATTTTATTGATGATGGCGTTGATTTGGCGATCAGAATTACAGACCAACCTCCAGGCGGTTTAATGGGGAGACGGCTAATTGAAATAGGGCATTTGCTCTGTGCTACGCCTGAATATCTTGCTAGGCATGGAACTCCAGAGCATCCACATGATTTAAAACAGCATGCGTGTATCTATTTAGGTGAACAGCCAAGTGATTCAAAATGGAAATTCCAGCAGGGCAGCAAAAGCATTACGGTTGCTGTGAAAGGACGCTATTCGGCCAATCATACTGGAATCCGTCTGGATGCCGTACTTAAGCATCTTGGTATTGCCAGTTTGCCATATTTCGTGGCTCGTCATGCTCTTGAGTCTGGAGATTTGATTCAAGTTTTGCCAGACTGGTACTTCAAAACTTATTATAGTGGCGATGCATGGTTGCTTTATCCACCCACTCGGCATTTACCCCCTAAGCTCAGTGTATTGATTCAATTTTTGGCAGAGAAACTGGCACAGGAGCCAATTTTGTCATCGTTTTTTTCAGAGAGATAAAAGCAGATATTGAATGATGATCTGAATGGTCATACCGCTACAAAAATACCCCGATAACAACATTATTTCTTGATGAAAGATCGTGATAATTAAACTTTCTATTTTAGACAGTAAAAATGGTTGAATGAAAAAAATGGTTTGTTCAACTGAATAGAGTACAAAAAATAAATCTTTTGAACGGTGAAAAACATGAGCGATACAACAAAAAACAGCCTGAAATCAGGGCAACCAACCTTAACAATAAATACCACAACAATTCCAAGATTTGCTTCCAAATACTGGCGTGTTGAAGGGCCACAAACCATGTCATTTGCGATCACGAATTTTGAAAATGGCTTTGAAGCTATGTTTCGATCACGAATGAGCCATGATCTGGTGGGGATTATTTGGGATTCTGAAGATGCCAAGGATCATGCCTTGCTCGCCTACGAAACCAGTTCGATTATTCAGGAATGGTTTGGGATTTTGATCTTGCAGTATCTTCGAGTATGCCTGTGTTCAACAATTCATCACTTGCATTAACATTAACTGTAATTTATGAGGAAAATAATCAGCAACATACGGCGTATATCGCGCTATTTAATTATGCAGATCATCCCGATGCCAGAGTCGCTCATATCCAGATTAATTGGGATACTGTAAAAGCAGGATTTAATGCAGATCAGGCATTTCCTGTTACCAATATTCGCAGGATCTTTTTTTCAGGATTTACATCAAGTCATATCTCCGACCCAAATAGCAATGTCGCCTTAGCGATACCAGAAGATGGCTATTTGAGATTAAAAAATTTCGATTGTGACGGGTTCAAATTCAACATTGTCCCTGCAACAAGTGATTGTAGCGCCACATCATTAGGCATATGTACCAGCTATGATGATCATTATGATCTGAATCCACAGCGGATCGTTGATAATCTGACTGCTCTGGGCTATCAGGGAATGTTTAAATCATTATTGTGGCATGTCGCGTTATCCCGAAATGTATTGGGACAGTTCTGTACAGAAATGGAAAATTTCCAGATCCATTAACTACAGGAATGAGTGTAGTTAATCCTTGTGCATCTAAATGGCATCAGTTTTTTAGTACAGCACTGCATGCTGCTGCATATCGTCCCGTATTTGGAATCAGTTTTGAAATGTATTCGCTGGCAGCCAATGAATATTGGGCGCAAAAAGACTGGAATGATCAATTGGGGCAAACGGGTTATAACCCGCCAAGTTATTTCTTCAGTCCGTGTCATCTCAATCCCATGGCATATCTGGATCAGGTATTTCAGGAATTTGCCAGTACATTGACAGTAGGTGGATGTGATGTGGTGATGCAAATTGGAGAACCGTGGTGGTGGTATAACAATTCTACCAATCTCCCATGTGTTTATGATTATGCAACACGATTAGCTTTCAATGCCGAAACGGGATTGTATGCCCCTGATTTGGGTACAATTACAGAAGCCGTGACTAAATCAGGTACGCCTTATGATGAATTTAAACTGTGGTTGAAGCAGAAACTGGGACAAACCTGTCAAAATATTCGAAGTCATCTCAAAGCACAGTATCCAGATGCAGAAGTGGGGCCCTTTTAATTTTTTCTACCTTCGATTAATACTGATCCTGCCACCTTAATGACGCAGATTAACTATCCAGAATCATATTATGCTTATCCAAATTTTGATTTTGTGATGACAGAAGCCTACGACTGGATTTTGCAAGCCCGACTGGATCTGACGCATTTGGCTATTCAACAGATTCCTCAGACTGAGCTTGCCTATCCCTCCAATAAAGTCGGATATTTGGCTGGCTTTGTACCTGATGCGCAAATTGCTTATATTTATGGTTTTGATGCCACCAAACCTTATCGACTGCCGATCTGGCAAAGGGTGTTAGGCGATTTTAAAAATAATGAAGCATCCATGATTATGAAACAGTTGGTTTGGGCATATCCGCAGGTGATGTTTGACTCGATTAGTTTGGCTCAATATCCAGATGGTTTTTTCTCAGATCAGACCTATTACGATTTGGTACAGGATAATACGCCTTATCCAGCGAACATCTTTTTATAAAATATCTCGGTTTTAATAGGTCTTGTCTATACACACATCTAAATGATGTTGAGTCTGTACAGCGTCTCAGTTTGAGCAGGACTTTGTTGTGGTTATGTTGTTCGCCAAATAACAATCCAGAGTGAAACAGAAAACATGTTTCACTTTTTTTTTTTGAATTTTAATAAAAATAACAATAGTCTAAGTAAAAATCATGGTCACATTCATCGTATAGAAGTAAAGCTGTTAGTCAGGGTGTCCTGATCGAATAGGGTACTGTCTACTTTACATAGACAGTCACTTCTCTATAATAATAGACGACTGGTCTATTTTTAAATTGCAATGACAATACATCAAGTAAAGAAATCTGAAGCAAAGCGACAGCACATCTTAGATTCGGGCTTTCATCTGGTTTTACGTAAAGGATTTGTTGGTGTCGGTTTGCAAGAAATTTTAAAAACCAGTGGCGTACCAAAGGGTTCCTTTTATCACTATTTTGAATCCAAGGAAGCCTTTGGTTGTGAGTTACTGAAGTACTACATCTCCGATTATCAAATACGCTTAAATCAACTGTGGACTACAGATATCTCTGCACGTGACAAGCTTATGAATTTTTTGCAATGCGGGATTAAAGCCCCTGCAACCGAGCAGAGTTGGGCAGAATCTTGCCTGATTGTCAAAATGGCAGCGGAAGTGGCAGATTTGTCTGAAGATATGCGTTTGATCATGAATGATGGTGTTAAACGATTGATCGCGCGTATGGCAGATTTAATTCGTATAGGGCAGCAGGAGGGAACTATTCAAACCTCTGTAGTTCCAGATGTATTGGCTCAGGTGATTTATCAGATGTATCTGGGCGCGGCGTTATTAAGCAAACTTTATAAACATAAAGCCCCTTTTATTCCAAGCTTTGGAAAGTCCCAAAGATGATGCTGGATGGGTGTAATCAGGTTCAACAGGAAAAAAATCAATGAAAATTTTAATGGTTCTCACCTCTCATGATCAGCTTGGTCACACAGGCCACAAGACTGGATTCTGGTTGGAAGAATTTACTTCGCCTTATTATGTATTTAAAGATGCAGGTGCCGACATTACCTTGGCATCACCTAAAGGTGGACAGCCGCCTTTAGATCCAAAAAGTAATGATCCAGATGCACAAACAGATTCAACACGTCGTTTTGAGCAAGATAATCAGGCTCAGCAGGCGCTTGCCAATACAGTTTTGCTGGATCAGGTACAGGCAGAGGATTTTGATGCGGTATTTTATCCTGGTGGTCATGGCCCACTGTGGGACTTAACGAATGACAAAAAGTCGGTTGAACTGATTGAGCAGATTACTGCTATGGATAAACCTTTGGGCTTGGTTTGTCATGCACCTGCCGTGCTTAAAAATGTCAAAACTGCAGCAGGCGACTCTTTTGTCAAAGGCAAACACGTTACTGGCTTTTCAAACAGTGAAGAGGCTGCCGTGCAGTTGACTGATGTGGTTCCATTTCTCATTGAAGATGAGTTTAAAGCTCAAGGTGCACATTATGAAAAAGGTGCAGACTGGCAATCATTTACAGTTCGGGAAGGGCAATTGATTACAGGTCAGAATCCTGCCAGTTCAGAAGCCGTTGCCGAGCATCTACTTGCACTCTTAAAAGCTTAATATGTTTATCATTTCACAACACGAGACAAGTTTAGGGTTTTATTATGCAAAGTATTATTCATAAGGCGTTTGGTGAACCTGTAGATGTACTGGAGTTGGGTGACATGCCTATCCCACAACCAGAAACAGGTCAAGTTCGTATCAAGACCATCATGACGCCAATTCATAATCATGATGTATGGACAGTCCGTGGAAGCTAGGGTTATAAACCTGAATTGCCTGCGATTGGTGGTAGTGAAGCCGTTGGCCTGATCGATGCTCGGGGCGAAGGTGTCGACCATGTGAAGGTTGGGCAGCGTGTTGCTGTTGCATCTGTGCATGGTTCTTGGGCCGAATATTTTATAGCGCCTGCCAATGGGGTCATTCCATTACCTGATGAAATTAATAATAAAACTGCGGCGCAACTGATTGGTATGCCAATTAGTGCACTCATGCTACTCGATTTTATTGCAATTAAGCCTAAGCAATGGATGATTCAAAATACCGCCAATGGCGCAGTTGGAAAAACGGTTGCTCTTATTGCCAAATCACGTGGTATTGGGGTGATTAACTTGGTACGGCGTGAAAGTGCAATTGAAGAAATGGCGGCCCTTGGAATTGAGCATGTGGTTGCAACAGAACAGGCAGACTGGAAAGATCAGGTCAAATCTATTCTGGGTGAAAATACTCTGGTTGCGGGCGTTGATTCGATTGGTGGACAAGCCAGTGGCGAGATGCTGAACCTACTGGGTGAAAAAAGTACGCTGGTTTCATTTGGAAGTATGACAGGAGAGCCGATGAAAATATCATCGGGTGATCTGATCTTTAAACAAGCGGTGGTTAAGGGCTTTTGGGCAAGTGTTGTCACTAAAACCATGGATCAGGCACGTAAGCGTGAATTGATCAGTGAGTTGTTGCATTTGGCAGCGACCCACCAGTTACAGCTCCCTGTAGAGGCTATTTTAAGATTTGATCAGGTGGATGAAGCAGCTAAACTGTCTACACAGGGTGCACGTAAAGGTAAAGTACTATTCAAATCGGGTATCTAATCTTTAAAATTTAAAGTCTCTTGATCGTCGGAAGTGAGATCACCATTTCCGATGATTTTTCATCGTATAAAATCTTTATCTGTTATATTTTTTTGAAAAAATTCTGTACCTATTATTTCATAATGAACCTATTACACTCTAAACTGATCTAGTTTTAGGGTGTCGCCATGAATTTTTTAAAAAAGAAAAATAAAGCGAGTTTCGTATTTTTTATTATCACATTTTATGCCTTGATCGGATTTGGTCTGGGATATCTCATCTGGGAATATTGGTTATAGGCAAGGCACGACCCTTACTAAAAATGCTGACATGTTGAAAAGACATTTGAGAAGCTTGGCTTTTTGAGTCCAAGTGTTTTGATGTACAGGTGTGATTTTATTTTTTGTTTGAATGTTGTGCCAACTGCATCATCATCGGTTAAGATGATTGGCATAAGAAATATAAATTTGTATATTGACAGATCCAGCAGCAAATTTAATTTCGATTTCAAATAAACAATAAATGGAAATTTGCTCCATGAGTCAACCTTCCTCAGATCAATCCGTCGCATCTTTTGAATCGAAGTCTCTTAACATTTTAGGAGAACATATTCCTGTATCTGAATTGGCAGGTTGTGAAGAATGCGATACGGTTTATCGTAAGGTTAAACTTGCAGCAGGTGAGCGTGCCTATTGTGTGTGCTGTGGCGCCGAACTGTATAGAAAAACCAGATCTCTCACCTCATTGCTGGCTCTGGTTGTCACTGCGCTTATTTTTTTTACGATTGCCAATAGTTTTCCTATTGTTAAGGTCGAATTACAAGGCAATACCTCTCAAACCACATTGCTTGGTGCAGCTTGGACCATGTTTCAAATTGATCGGGCATTAGGGGGCATCTTAATTCTATTTACTACCTTCATTGTTCCATTACTTGACTTATTGCTCCTCACTTATATTTTGTCTTCTGTTGGAATTTTTAAGCAGCGCCCTCCCTATCTAAGATTGGCATTCAGAATACTGTTCCTGTTTCGGGTATGGGGCATGGTTGAAGTCTTTCTGATTGGCGTCTTAGTGACTCTAGTGAAATTGGTGGGCATGGTGGTGGTGATTCCTGGTGTAGCACTTTGGGCCTTTGCCATCTTAAGTGTACTGTTGGTTTATATTGCATCGGTCAAAATCAAGGATATTTGGGATGAAGTAGACAGGTGTGTGCCATGAGTCAAGAGCATCAAAATTCTACGCCGTTACCACAAGTTTCAGATACGGCTACAGTGAATCGACCTAAAAACTTGCGTTATCCAAGAGCGATAGATTTGTCCTTAATCGAATGTCATTGCTGTGGTTTGCTTAATCAGGTTGATTCTGAGCATTCAGAGTCAGATCATTCTAGGTATTGTATACGCTGTCACAGCCCTTTACATGCTCGTAAGCCCCGCAGTCTGGATCGAACACTGGCCTTGGTGATTGCTGCCAGTATTTTGTATGTCCCTGCAAATGTCTTACCAATGACCATGACAGATTCGTTGCTTGGTCGTCAGCAAGATACTATTATGAGTGGTGTGATCTATTTCTGGCAAAATAGTGATTATTTGGTCGCAGTCGTCATTTTTATGGCGAGTATCTTCATTCCTATGTTAAAACTCTTTATTCTGTGCTTTCTACTTATTGCCGTACGGATGCAGGAATCATCAAAATGGCATTTTTTGCCTGAACACTGTGCATTGTTATATCGAATTGTTGAATTTGTAGGTCGCTGGTCAATGATTGACGTATTTGTTGTAGCACTTCTGACTGCTCTCATTCAGATCCAATCACTTGCAACAATTTTGGCAGGGCCAGGAGCTGTCGCATTTGGTGCAGTGGTGGTTCTTACCATGTTTGCTTCATTAAGTTTTGATCCACGCATCATCGGGGACAATTACTATAAAGCACAGGCAAAGCAGCATGATTCATTGCAGACGATAGACCATACATCTTCTATTTCTGTAGAACAGCAACATTGATAAACACTTTTGATTAATTCTGACCAATAAAAGAATGATAAGCATGTCTGAACATACGCCGAATACTGAACTCGCGGTTACTGATAAAAACCAGAACCAGCAAGGATTTCCAGAGCCCCAAAAGAAGAAGGGGCGTTGGCGACCTGCGCTGATCTGGCTCGTACCACTGGTCGCTTTGCTCATTGCACTTTCTTTGGCTGTAAAAGCAATTATTGATACTGGTCCCAAAATTGATGTGTCTTTTCGCACAGCAGAAGGATTGGTCGCTGGTAAAACCACAGTTCGTTATAAACAGGTCGATATTGGTCTGGTTCGTCAGATTGATTTGGCAGAAGATGGGTCACATGTGATTGCCAAAATTGAACTACGTAAAGACGCCAGTAAATTTGCATCGAAAGATTCACGTTTCTGGGTGGTTCGTCCGCGCATTGGAACCAGCGGTGTATCGGGCATTGATACCTTGCTTTCTGGTGCGTATATCGAGGTAGATGGTGGTCGGTCTAAAGAGAAGAAGGATGAATTTACGGGACTTGAGGTTCCACCTGTGGTTTCATCAGATGTTCCTGGAAAAGTTTTTTTCTTAAAAGCGGATGATTTGGGTTCGCTGGATGTCGGTTCCCCAATTTATTATCGACGAATTAATGTCGGACAGATTACAGCTTATAACTTATCTAAAGATGGAAAAAGTGTCGAGTTACAAACATTCGTTCGTTCACCTTATGACAAGTTTGTAACCACAGATGCACGGTTCTGGCAGGCCAGTGGCGTAGACGTGACGCTAAATGCGTCTGGATTTAATCTGGATACGCAATCACTTGCGAGTATTGTTGCGGGCGGGATCGCATTTGGCTATCCAGAATCATCAAATGCAGGTATGGCAAATAACCATAGTTATTTCAATTTGTTTGATTCGCGCAGTGATGCCATGAAAGAGCCTGATGGGCGGCCACGACACATCATTATGTATTTCAATCATTCTTTACGTGGTTTATCGGCAGGCGCACCAATTGATTTCATGGGCATTGAAATTGGAAATGTAAAATCCATCAATGTTGAATTTAATGCGCAATATACGCAGCTTCGTATGCGTGTAGAGGCAGTGATCTATCCTTCACGCCTTGCGCATGGTAAAGAGCTTGATCCGAATGGTGAAATTTTTAGATCGTTTATCCAGCAAGGCTGGCGTGCACAAATGCGAACAGGTAATCTGCTGACGGGTCAAAATTACATTGCACTGGATAAATTCCCTAAAGCCAAACCAGCTAGTCTGATCATGCATGCAGATGGTGCGGCTGAAGTACCGACGACACCGACTGAACTCAGTGGTTTACAGGCACAGGTATCGCAAATTGCAGATAAGCTGACCAAATTCCCGTTGGTTGAAATTGGTCAGGATGTACGCAAGACGCTCAATACTATGAACACAACAATTGAGTCGACGGATAAGCTGGTGAAACAACTTGATGGCAAGGTTGCGCCAGGTTTCCAAGCCACACTGGATGATGTACGACGTACCATGCAGTCTAGCCAGTCCATTCTGTCAAGTGATGCCCCGATGCAACAAGATGTACGCCGTGCATTACAACAGATGACACGTGCTGCGGCATCGTTACAATTGATGGCTGATTATATTGAACAACACCCAGAATCGCTGATTCGTGGAAAAACCCCAGAGGCTGACCGTGATAAATAAAAAAATGAGCATCACACGTGGGATAAAGCGCAGCACAGGTTATGGTGGAATATTGATGCTACCGGTACTGCTAAGTGCCTGCTCAGGTTCTCCTACGCCAAACTACTATTCACTGACACCCCAAGTTACACCACTGGCCAGTTCTAGTGTGCGCGT
Source organism: Bactrocera correcta (assembly GCA_027475135.1). NCBI lineage: Eukaryota > Metazoa > Arthropoda > Insecta > Diptera > Tephritidae > Bactrocera > Bactrocera correcta. The sequence continues at coordinate 2,969 of JAPZAG010002778.1, read as the reverse complement.
GATTGAGGTATTACCTGTTGGCTTGCCAGACCGCTTAAGTCGTTCACCTTTGGTGATACAAGAAACCAATGGCCAGTCTAAAGTTCTCGACAACGAGCGCTGGACTTCAACATTCGATGCCGAGTTAAGAGATGGTCTTTGGGCAGGATTACAACAGAAACTTGGTGCTGTTGACCGTTATAGTAGTGGCATGACAGGCGGTAAGGTTTCATATCGTATTGCTACCGATTTTTCGCGTTTTGATATTGTGAAACAAGTAGAGTCGGGTAATCTGAATATTGATGTGGCTGTCGCTTGGATCATCAAGCGCGATGATCCTGCCAAAGCGCTAACGCTACCCGCAAATGCCAGTCAGGCAGCAGACTGGAGTCGACAGTTAAGCTGTCGTTTGGCTTTTCAACAAAAGGTAAGTAAAGGTGGACACGAAACTCGCGAAATCGTTCGTGCTTCTAGCTCGGCACTGAATCAGGTCGTTGAAGCAATTTCAGCTTCAGTAATTGCATCAGAGTCCAAAACACCAGTCACAATGCAAGGTGTGATCTGTTCATCATAGAAATCATAAAACTTCCAATGTGTTCAAGCCATTGCATTTGATGCAATGGCTTTTATTTTTGTGGATGAAGCAATTGTATCGGTATCTTTATGGGATTAAAAAACTCATTTGAGGACAAGCTTAGACCTGAATAACCAAGTCTGATTGACAGAATATTCAGAAGCAGCTATGTTTTTACTAACGAGTTCTAAAAAGGAACTTGTTGATGAGCAGATTATATTCGTTAGGTGAGTGATATCTCTGCCAAAAAACAAGGCAAAAAGTACCTGCACCCTTTCCCCATTAAATTATACGGATGATGAGTTTCAGAATAGTTCAAAACATTGCTGTAGAGGCACCTGAACCAGTGGTTCAAACAGAATTGAATATAGAGGCTGATTTAAGCCATGTTCAATTCAACGTGAATGGATACCATTACCCCATTAAATTTTACCCAAGGAGATAATAATGAATCCACAACAAATGACTGGCCTTGAAATCATGCAAGCATTTCAAAAAGGACTGGTGCCAGCGCCTGGAATTGCCAAAACGATGGGGATGGATGAGGTGGCCGAGGTGGAGTATGGTCGTGTGATATTTGTGGCGACTGCCGATGAACGTCATACCAATCCATTAGGCGGTGTGCATGGTGGATTTGCAGCGACAGTGCTGGATTCGGTCACAGGTTGTGCAACACATACTGTACTTGCAGCGGGTGAAGGATATGGCACAACAGATTTGGCTATTAAAATGTGTCGACCTATGCCATTTAACAAAAAGTTAATTGCTGAAGGTAAAGTAATTAATACAGGCAAAAATTTGGTGATTTCAGAAGGTTATTTGCGTGATGAAGATGGAAAACTGTATGCGCATGCTACCGCGACCAAATGATTATTCGACAAAAATAGGCATAAATCTGAACCTACTTGAGTGAGCATCAAAATTTTTAATGGTTTTGTTTTTCTGTTAAATAATTACCCATCACACATGTCATGTTCGCTTCAGGCAAGATTGCGCCATTTGGCCAGATCATTAACAAATTAATGGATGGGCAAGGGATGCAATCAAGCCAGACGGCGCAAGATCAATCATTCAAATGACTCTAAAATAAACCCAGATTTAACAGGCATGACTAAAGCCTGCAATGAGAGGTTGTAGACCTCTGGTAAATCTTGCAATGTTGAACCATCGATCCAGAACGTCTTTTTCAGCATTAATGTGGTCATAATATGCTCGGCTTGTTCTGTATCTTCGCAGACCAACCCATAACGATTCTCTAGGATTTTATTATTTTCGATGAACTGAATGTAGTAAGCATGTAGCTCTTGGGCATAACCTAAAATTGCATCACGTTGATTCTTCTTTTTAAACTCCCTATCAGAAATTGTAGATAATTTGATCTAATGAAGATCATTGTTATGCAAAAATTATCGTGCGTCAACTTGAATTTTTAACGATTTCAAGTTAGATTATTTTAACTTGATAAAACATTGTGTTAGGAGGGCTTATGTCACAACAGAATAAAAATGAGCATGGTGGTGCTCGTACCAATGCTGGACGTAAGGCCAAATATCAAGAGCCGACTAAAGTCATTCGAGTGCCTGAATCTCAGGTTGCTTTTATTAAGCGTTGGCTTCTAGATAATGTGAAAACCGATAATCTGATTGATTTTAATTCGGCACTGAAAGTCCAAGCGATACAGCCCAATCCGACAAAGATCTATCAGATTTCCCTTAGCAACAGAACGTGTTGCTGCTGGTTTCCCATCACCTGCACAGGATCATGTCGAGCAGAGTTTGGATCTCAATGAATATTTGATTCGTAATGAAAATGCGACGTTTATTGTGAAGGCCAATTCGTTATCGATGCTGGATGCAGGCATTGATATTGATGATCCATTGATTGTAGATCGAAGTATTACAGCCAAAGCAGGTGATATTGTGATTGCGATGGTTGACAACGAATTTACGGTAAAACGTCTGATGATCGATCATCTTTTCATCCGCCTAAAGTCTGGTTAAAAGCAGAAAATCCTGATTTTCAGAATATTTATATAGATGAAGGTCAAGAGCTTGTAATCTGGGGTGTGGTAACTTACAACCTAAAACGTATGCGTTAGTCATGAGTCAGAGAATCTTTGCGCTCATTGACATTAACAATGCCTATGTCAGTTGTGAGCGCATTTTTTAGCCCAAATTAAACGGGCGGCCCGTGATTGTGCTTTCAAATAACGATGGTTGTGTCGTTTCACGCTCGGCAGAGGCAAAAGCACTTGGAATCAGAATGGCGGTTCCATTCTTTCAAAATTTAGCATTTGATTCACGAGTATCAGGTGGCGGTATTTTCAAGTAATTATGCTTTATACGCAGAAATGTCAAAAAGATTCATGAATATATTGGGTAGTTTTGTCAGTGAGGGAGAGCAGGAAATCTATTCG